>VZTA01012216.1:0-73266 GCA_013398855.1 Mohoua ochrocephala | reverse complement strand
GGGACGGAGTGCGGGGCAGTGGCCGTGGCCAGACCCGCGTGGGTTAATGCGCGGGGTCAGGCTCGGGCGGAGACTGCGGCCGCAGCAAGTGTCCGCACCGCCGCGGGCGCCGCTCGGGAGGAGAAGCCTCAACTTTGAAGCAAGTGCATCCCCGCAGGCAGCCAGCTCCGAGATCGGCGCTGGTACCCAGCCGCCGCCTCTGAGGGCATGCCTCCCCCTCGACCCGGCATCCGAGAGCTTCCTCGGGGGTGGGAGGGGGGTTGCGTGTGCTCCTCTTCCTAAGTTTATGCTCACACAAGTGATCAAACCGCTGATGAATTTCAGATGAAATGATTGTTCTGAAATGTGGGTGGCGATTATGCAAAGCCACAGTGTGCAGCCTTGTAAAGCAAGTGGGTAGTGGGTCTGAAAAGTTACATTTGTAAAGTTTTTTGGCTCAAAGCCTTTGCAAAGTTTATTTTGAATATCTTTTCCTTGCAGAACTAATACAACTGTTCAGCTCTCCCCTGAGAATGGTGTAAAGTAAATATAGGAGTTCCTGAAAAATAACAGTGAGTACATTTCAAATCAGCAACGTTTTGTTGTTAACTTTATAAGAATATCCCTTAACCTGCCAAGGCTCAAAATGTGTAACAAACACAGCGAGAGTGCCAATGATAATAACCGTGCAGGAAATGTACCGTGTGTTAATTGCTTTAGTATAAACATGGTTGTCTATGAGCTGTGTTTCATGATACTGCAGTTATGGTGCAATTTCAGCAAGGGATGTTTTGTAGTATATTCATAGGCAAATGGGTTTTTTTTTGCTTTTATCCCTCAGCTGCCTGATTGCCCTTGGTTAAAATATTTGTCTTTTGTGAGGAGGGGGAAACTGAGTAAGAACTGTGCTGAGTCCTGTATCTGTGACTGAGGATGTTGTTTCCTCCTCTTTCCCCTTGTCTGTTTCTCCTCCTTTCCCCCAAATGCACGCACACAGGCATGCCATCTCATCTTGAGTTGAGTTATATAACCTCGTAGACATTTATGGATCATTCATTGTTCGCATTAGTCCCATTCTTTCCATGTCATTCCTGCTTGATTGAGTGGCTTAGGCAGAATATTACAGAGGAAAGAAAATACATTGAAATTTACATAAAGTTCTTCCAGTTTGAGCAGCAAGTTTGCTTTCTTTGGAGGTTTTCTTTCCCTGATTCCCACTTTTTTTTTTTTTTCTTTTTTTAGCTGTTTAAGTAGGTGGTAGGGATCTAATCTGATGACCGGTAACTAGATAAGGAGGAGGAACAGCAGCAGTGACAGCTTGCTGGTAAAAGTCCCTCTTGTGTACTGTTAGCAAAATATCCATTAACACACGTCATAAAGCTGTTAAAAGTACTGCAGCAGCTTTTAAAACTCACCAGTCAGGGAAAATAAAGATTAATATGGTTAAAACAGGAACATGATGTGAAATGGGTATTAGTAAAAGATACTGTCAGTGCAGTCTGTGCATCTGAGTGTGTGAATTGACTCGTCTAGAGGCAAACCTGAATCACAATCTATTCCTACTGGAAAGGTTGCATAGGGGTAATTGACTTTCTGTTCTCTCTCTTTGTAATCTCTTTGAAACTCACTGTGCACTACAATGCACCTGCCTTTTCTGTAGCTTCCAACTTTGCTATGAGTATCATTGTCTGAGGATTTGTTCTAATGAATGATTTGCTGATGGGGGGTGGAGAGAGAACTGGTTTCTATACTTACCATTTTTATATTTTTCCTTATAATCTCCATATGCCAGGAAAAACTTACTGGGTGCAGAGTTCAGACAGATTTTGGTGAGGGGAGAGGAAAAACTCTTACCTGCTTACTGTGTAGCAGTCTTGGTCACCAAAAGTATCTGCAGTTCGGCAGTCGTCATTATATAACCTGACCCTTGGTGTTCTTAAAAGCAAGCACGTCTGTATCCTTGCTGTTTGAGTGCAACATATTGTGTATACATTGTCCTACAAAGTTATTTCTTAATGCCATTTTACCTCGGTACTCATCCAAAAATGCTTGTTGTGGTATGTAAAGGTGTAACTGTTGCTGAAACCCTGCTGTGCGCATTGAACTTCCTGACAGCAATGCTGTGAGGTAGCGAATTGCAGATCAAGAGTAACGTGGTGCTCCACCCTTCCTTCCGCTCTTTGTTTTTCTACCTAGTAGAAATCTCTTTGATTTTAAGGTTTGGGCTCACAGGCATGCATTCTTCCAGCCTACAAAGTGGTGTTGGAATATGATCTCATGTTTTCCACGTTGATACACTGAGAGCAGAGCTCCTATGTTCACACATAAGACTTGTTGCTTTCTTCTTTTGATACTCTAGATGGCTTCAGTATGTGATGGAGTGAGTGGCTGATGTGTACAGATTTAACTGTAACTAGGAAAAGGTTTCCCCCGTTCTCTGCCAGTGCACCTGCACACAGACATGCAGTGTCCTCCTGTTCCAATAACGAGCATTATTGTTTGTTTTGACACATTGCCAGCCACAATGCTTCTGATTCTGTGATTCTCAGATAAGGATTTGCTCGGGACTTAGATGAGGCCAATTTTCCTCTAGAGCTGAGATTTTGCTGTCACTTAATAGTCAGTTTCCTTGAAATAAACAATCTCTTTAAAATTTACAAGCTCTCTTTGTCAGGCTGTGCTGTGAATGTGCAGCATGTCCTTGTATTAAAAAAACTCCCCATATTTATAGAAGGTGATGGGATTTTGGGAACCCCAGGAGCTAGAAAACATCATGTACCCTTGGATCAAGCAAAAGTACCGTTGTCTCTTCTGGTCTATTTCTCTGCACAGTTATACCAGGGTCTGGTAGACTTTCTCCTCTGCTGTGTCCCTGCACTGCCTGGAAAGTACTGTTTGAACGAGAATGAGTTGGTCAGATTTGACTCCCCATTCAGTCATCATTCTATTAAAAAGAAGATTTCAAAAAAAAGAAACAGGCTTTACAGTTATGTTGTCTTTGTTGTTGTTTGAACACTTGGACTACAAATGACTTTGTAACAGCTATCAGACCACTGTTCAACAAGGTGTGTATTGTATCTTTAAAAGATTTCCCTGCTTTGAGTGAGGTTTTTTTTTAAAAAAAAGTTTCTTGTATTCGTGGCAAGAGGAATGTGCCAAGTACATGTTGTTAAACTTGTGTCAATTTAACTGAGCAACTGTTTAAAGGATTTAGAATAATTTTTCTTCTCCTCAAATCAGTCACTTTTTTTCTTTTTTTTTTTTTTTTAAACTTTTCTTTTATTTTTTTCTCCTCTCTCTTCAAATATAACACTGGAAAAGGAAAGAGAAACTAAAAGCAATTGACAGAAGTCAGTATGTTGGCAGGCATTTGATAGTACCGATCTAAGAGGTGATAATATATATGTGACACTTAAATAAACTGCATGCATATTGTTTTAGAGAGATTAATGGAAGAATAGTCACAAAATCGCAGCGCTGTCTTTCGCTCAGCATTTTTGCATCAAGCTATTTGCAAGAATTTGGTTTTGTGGTGTGATCTTTCATTATTGCAAGTGTGAGACACAAAAGAGAGATTGAAGATAATGTCACAACCTTCCTGCTAGCTTCCTCTGTTTTCTGATCACTGTTAACATTGAAGAGGAATATTAATGAGAAGTCTATGCTCCAGGGGATAGCTAGCATGCTTCCTCTTCTCTCCATTTCAAGTCTGACAGAGGAAAACTTCTGTGTTCTGGGCAGACACTAAGTGGCTGCTGCCACATGTGTGGTGCCCGTCAGTAAGTAAGGTACTGATTTCTCAAGCTGCTGAGCAGATTGCTTTGTAAAGCACATGCCTGCACTCGAGAGCAAGGTGAACAAGGATTCACATGGTGCTTGTTTGCAAACCCTTGAAAGTGCATTGATTTATTTTTCCTGATGGCAGGTTTCCAGTGTGAGTATTTGATTTGTCTGCAGTGGGCTTGTTTTCAGTGGCTGCTAGGAGAGGAAAGTTAATTGCGAGAAGTTAGTGGACAAGGCATTTTTTTGTTCTGCAGTAAATCACACTGTGATGAAGGCTTGAAGGTGCTGTGGTAGGGATCCCCTTATAGAAAAGTGTTTTAGTTTATGTACAAATGAACTCATTTTGGTACATTTTTAGAGATTAGCCTATGGGGTTCTTTAGAAAGCTGAGTATACTACCTGGAGATGTTATGCAAATATGATAAGGGACCTATTCTTACCACTTTTGAGGACATAAGTCTCCTCACTGCTGTTTCTGTTGTGTTCCATATACAGTCAAGTAGCGCTGCAAAACTCCACAGAAGCTAGCACCAGCACAGGGGAGGGAATGGGAACTACGAGCCAATGCTTAGGGGAAAGACTTCCCCTCTCAGATGGAATTAAGTTGATTTAAAGTGTTTGTGGAACATCATCTTCAGTAAAGAGGCTGGGGATGGGTGGAAAATAAGAAAACCACTTATTCCCCAACAGGTTTATTACAAAACAATAACTATGTCCTCGCTGTGTGCGTTTTCTCTTTTGGTTCTGCTTTCATTCTGCTTTTTATTTTGTAGAGTTAAACTCTCCTTGTAACTTCTTCTTCTTCCATGTTTACCGCTTCTACTTTGGTGCCTTATTCTTTGGTCTTTTGATGTACTCCTCTATCCCAGCTCTCATGATTTCAAGGTCTTTGCCCAGTCCTTAAATTCTTTATCCTGGAAACCCTTAGGTCATTATTCACATAAATAATTCTATTTGAGATTTCCAAGAAAAGCTGCGGCCTGAAGTGTGTATCATCTCCTATGTTCTTAAAATTTCTAGCTCAAAGGGTTTATTGTGCAGTCCTTATTTATGATTGGCATATGAAGTGTAAATCTGTCTCTGAAATATTGTGTCATCAGGAAGGTGTAATTTCTTTATCAGCTACATGGATGCACATATAATAACCTGGCTCTTTTTCCTGTTGGTCTTGCTTCAACTGAAAGAGAGGATGGGTCACTGCTTCAAAGAGAACTGCAGATTCTGGAGATGTGATGGCACTAAACTCCCATTCTTTAATACAGCAGAGAAAGCTTGCTTGAAGATTATCTAATTTGCTAGAACTTATTGCAAATCAGAGTGTGCTCGTGAACCTGGACAAAATGCTCTGCGTGGACCTTATTTTCCTTAACGTAAATGTATGGAGTTGACAACCCATATCGAATACATCCAACATTTTGAAGTTATACAAGAGGAGGGATATGCAGGGTTTGACAACAGGCTCAAATAATGCTGTCAGCACTTCAACCTTCCTCCTTCAGCTGGGATTTTTATGTGTGTTTTCTGAGACTAGATGACTTGTGCTATTCAGAGGTGGTTTTCTTCTAGCTCATTGTCAGCCGCGTAGTAAAAATGGGAAGAGTCAGGTCTCCTGATGTAGTCTGTTGGAAACTTCCACAAAATTCAGTATGTAGTTGTCCTTTCCTGTGACCTTGCACGCACTGTAAGTACTTTGTGTGTTCATTTGAGGAATTGAAACCCATTTCTACTCCTTCTGATGGTGACTTGACCTTTTATATAGTAATAGGAGACGAATAAATGTTAGGGAAATAGGAGAATGATTTTTATTTTTATTTTTTAAATGTAGTTAAAGCAATTTTTCCTATGTTTTGGAGTGATGGAAAGAGTTTAGCAAAACCAATGTTTCAACAAACTCCTACAAGATGAGGTTGTTTTAACACTTTCTTCCATAGATACAGAGCTGTTTTAGCTAACTATTCATATATTCTCAGTACATGCATGCATTCTGCTGCTTGAATTTGTAGCTGAAGTGAAACTATTGCTTGCCTATTTTTCATTCTCTTTGGCCAACATACATTTACCATATAGTCCAGCAGAAGTTTGAGGGATATGTGGGTTTTGGCAAAGAAACCTCATGTGAGCAGTCCAGGCTTTCTGTCTGGCTAGACTGGCGATTCGCAGTATTTTTTGTTGAATCTTGTTGATGTGACCGTAGCATGGGTGACTCTTTAAATTGCTGCTTCATGTTTTAAGACAGGCAGTGATCTATTGGGGTTGGGTGATGAGGAATTTATAACAATTCATATAATACCCTCTGGCCAAACAATAAATTTGATTTGCACATTTTTTCTCTAATAATAAGAAGAGAAAAATGTCTATGACACAGGTTGGTATAACACAATTTTTACTCTTGGTGCCAATGAATGTACTTGTTACATACCACTGCAGTCTTTTCCATTGCTTTGCTTTCTGGTACAATCGCCAGATTAGTTTTCATAGCAACAGTTGTGGCTTCAGCTGGAAATTGAAACCTAATAAATGTTGGCTCTGCACATGGACTTTTGGACAAACTTCTTCAGTAACACTCAGCCAAACCAACTGAAAAAAAAATTAATTCCTAAATGTTAGTACTTGTCCTTGGATTCTGGAAAAGATATCTGGTATACCCTTCGGTCGCTAGGCTGTTAAAATGTTGGAGTATTGGTGTTTGCTTTTTATTTTCCCTCCCCTCCCAGGTTTTCTTTGTTTTCTGCTCCCTTCAAGCACCAGCAGACTCATCTGTTGAAACTCTACCCCCTGTGGTTCAAGTACATTCCTCCTATCAACCTTTTCACCCTACCTCCCACTGTCCGCATTCACACATGTGCTGAAATCTCTTCTGCTCACCAAATCTGCAAAATTCAGGCCTAGATGTGGGGTCTAATTCTGAGCTCTACTTTATGTAGGTCTAAAATCTCTTCTATAGATATGCATAACTTCTCTTGTTGTGCTTAATCTTCTTTTTCTGGAAAAGAAAAAAAAAAGGCAGAAAATCTGAACAAATCAGAACTTCCATTGGAGACCAAAAGACACAACATTTGATGTGGTGGTTGTTAACTACTCAGGAAAAGGGAGAAAGCCGGGGGGAAAGGAGCCAGTCAACCAAAAATGTCTAAAAACTGAATGAAAATGTAAGGTCTTTTTCATTTTGGACCACTTAATACAATTTTAGCCATATTTATGACAAATAAAGATTTGACAGCTAGTGCCAGTTCCAGAAAATGAGAGAAAGAGTGTGAAAAAAAATAGTTCAGACCTTGAACAAAAATACCTTGTTGTTTGGGGTTTTTTTAAAATTGTAACTAATGTTAGAAGTAGGTCAGTTTATGTGGTATTTTTTGAAAAGACTGACTTTCAAATTTTGGAGCTAAAATTGAAACTTTTGTAAAAGCACAAATGTGGAAAGCAATTTTGAAAGAGGAAAATCATCTCGCTGCCCTGTGTTGCTCTGAGCCTTTCTCTGTCCTTTCTCTGAGCCTTTTTTCTCTGACATATTTGGACAAACTGTGGAAACTTGGGCATCTGTTCTGCCCTTGGTATGAAATGGTGATTTCAGTCTGTGTTCCTTGGATTAGCCTTAAGATGTAACCATGTATAGCATCTTTCCCAAACTTTTTTAATATCCAATGGTCTGGGCTTTTATTTCTTGACCTGCTAAAAATAGCCCATTTTTTCCTTCAGCTACCTTCGGAATTTAGCTTGTTGGAAGAGTGTCTGTGTTTGTGTTTGGGTAGCAAGAGTTGGTCGTGTCATGCTGTGTTGGGATGGCTTTCTGGAAGGTAGAGGTTTCAAAGACTTCATCCCCTGCAGCTGTAAATGACTCAGAAGACACATTAGGATAAAGGAGAAATGTCTGCTGAGGGAGAAGGGGAAAAAAATAATCTGCATAATTTTAAATCCAAGTTGGAATTCGAGTTCTATTTTGAAACAAATACATAAATAAAATGGTCTTGGGCTATTTACACCAGGATTTTAAGTTGGTCTCCTGGCTCATAGGCCAGAGGGATCAAAACATCCACAATTCAGTGACGTGTGGATTGAAATTAAACCAGTAGATTTTAAGATTTTTTTTTCTTTATGCTCCAAATTGCTTAAATTTTGTAAAATTATGAGTTTCACTCTAGAGATGGAGAAGCTTTTAGCTTTGAATTAATTCTGTATAATTAATATATGAAGGTTGAAGAAAACAACTGTACTGGCCTATAGGCTAGGTTTTCTAATTAAAGGGATGATGGCATAAGGGAAAAAGCAGTTGGACTTCCCTCCCCTAAATCAGTACATAGAGAACCACCAAAATAGACTAGAAAATCAAACTTAAGTCAACCCATAGGTCCTTTGTTTCCAACTAATTGTTCTTGCTATGTTCACTGGTCTTCATAAGCTTGGCTAAGGGGATAAGCCTTGCTTTCCTGTCTTGAGGCTTTTTTCTCTTGATCTATTGAAATTCAGAGTTGAGGGCCCCCTTTAGAGAATGTCCTGTCAGTAGCTGTCTCTCCTGTAACAAAGAAGCCCCAGCTGTGGATGTGGATTGAACAGAGAGGTAGCCTCTCAGTCTAGCAATTTGGAGTCATTTAGGAGAACCTGTAGTTTTAATTTAATTTGGAAACGGTAAGCCTGAGTCAGTGCAGTTTTCATACTGCTGATGTCTTGCTTTTGAATTCAGACAGTACCTGGGCAGGTCCAGTGTTTTCTGCTACAGGTTGTTTATGAGATATGTAATTTCAATGGAGTGACATTGTGCCACTATGTAGTTTTAATGCGATGGAAGAGATGCTGTAAATCACTGGTTTGATGTTGGAAGAATGTAGTTTTGGTCTTTGCATCAGGTAAAGACTGGTGCCCTGAGTGAGTGCATCCTCAGGATGGCTGCCCTCCAATGTTTCAACGCCAGCAGTGCTCCAACAGGAAGGAAGGAGAGGAGAATTCAGGTGTGCCACAGAGTGCAGATTCTGGTAACAAGTGCATAACACCAGTTGACAGGGCTTATGTAATGTTTTGTACATCCTCTAGCTTCTACATCACAGTCTGTTTCCAGCAGCCTCCTCTGCGTCGAGATGGACATATAATTCCAGCTACGCACGTAATTAACCGCTTTATCAGTAGTAGCCAAGTGGAAAAAGAGTTGTGAGTTTTCAGTATGGTGGTCCATGTGTGTTGTCATTTCACATGCCTCGTTACATGAGACAAGAGGTATGACTTAGAGAAGCCTCGGAAGAAAAATATCTTTGTTAAAAATTAATCTGGGTCACAGAACGATTTGGGTTGGAAGAGACCTTTAAAGATCATCTAGTCTGACCCCCAGGACCTATTGTTTTGTCAAAAGTTGTACCACTGGAAAAAAGAGTTAATCAGTTGTAATACTGTTAGCTGGTGAGAGCTGCAGCAAGATCTCTTAATTTACTGTATTTGCTGAAAGAGAAAGGTAAGCCTGGTGGGGTCAGTGTGGTCACTTGATCTTTACCCACTCTATGGAGAAGTTACAAGTGGGAGCAAGGCAAGGTTGTGTTCTGTATTGATAAAGATAACCTGAAGTGGTTAGAAAACTTGGAAGTTGTTTTGAGCATCTTCTCAAAGTTATTTTAAAAATACAAGGGTAGACAGTAGGCCGAATGTAGACACAAAGAGATATATTTGCAAGCTATTTTCTGAATAAAAGCTGGGAATTGCCTTCCCTAGGGACAGCATGGACGGTATGCTTCAGATTGTAATATGAGGTTCCTGCTGTAGTTGCAGTGCTTTGGTGAGATGATTTAGCCAAACAGGGCAGAAAAAATCTGCAATCAATTTTCTTCAGATACAGGCAGAACTGAACTGCTCTGTCTGTTGAATAATATAGTGGAATTCCCACCAGACACTGGGAAAAGCTCAGGGTAGCTCCATTTTGGTTTGGCTCTCCAGTATTTGTATTGAATAAACCTACATAGCTGTAGGTAGAAATTCTCAAACTCTTAGTATACTAAAAGCAAAAAGTGTTTCAAAAGTGTTAAATTCAGTTTGAGATACCTGCTACAGTTTTCATTTTTTAATCTGGTGGTGGCACAAAGCCTAGTGAGCATGAAGTCAAAGAAAAAGGAACATTTTAGAAGGCACTTTTTCAATGGAAATGAACATAGGTGGTTTTAAAATATTGCTGGACAACTGACATGAGCTCTTAAAGGAGTGTGCATAAAGACTCTCTGGAAATATCTGGATTTCATGAGAGAAGGACCGTCTCTGTCTTTCCTCTCTGAATTAGAGTGGATTGCCCTGTAATAATTCTATAGGCAGTGGTTCTGTCTCACGAGCAGTCTGCTGCGTGTTACTAAAGGTTCTCCATAGATGAAAGATCATGAAGTAGCAATATGATTTAGTTGAAAAGTACTAACCCTTGACATTCTCCATAATTTTCTGTTTTGTATTCATACTGATTTCATATTGGGATATCTACACTTGGAACTGAAAAAAACTCCGAAGGTTTGGGGTTTTTATGTGTGTGTTTGGTTTGGGGGTTGTTTGGTTTCTTTCAAAAGAAAACCTTAATCTGTAACTTTTTGCTACCTTAATGCAGAAAGCTGTGCAGGGGTTATCTTGGTCTCGTACAATAAAAGCTGGTAATAACTTGCCATAATGCTTCCAATAAAAATGTTAACCAAATAATTCTGAACAGCTGGCATGACTCAGTTTCTTGGTTTCATTTTGCTAAAATAAAATCATTCAGTACAGAGGTGCTAAGCCTTCAGAGTATGGCCTTTAGAAGAAGAAGAAAGAGAATTAGCTCAGTTACAAAGTCCTGTAAATGTTGCTTCTTCTGTTGAGAGCTCTGTGTAACATCTTTGTGCAGAGAATTAGTCCACGTAGTCACAGGTCAGCATTTAGAGTCTTGAATGAGAAAAATTGGGTCAAAGAAAGGAAGGCACCTTCCTTGAATTGTGTAAGAAATTGATGCAGACCTAAAATATGCAGAGTTACTTTTTCCTTTCTGAGGTCTAAAACTGGTCTTCAGCTACTTCTGGTCCCATTGAGGAACTCAGGAAATCAGTGAAAGCTGAGTGTGATACATGTGATAATTGCAAAGGCTTTTGCTATTTGCAGAACAATCTGGATACCTCGAGGGAAGAAGTTGTCTGCTTCTTTTCCACTGGTATGCTACTAAAGCAGAGTAAGTATTTAGGAGGAGAAGGAGCTTCTCTCATTTTGTGTTGGTAGAGCAACTCTGTCTTAGGAGCAGCAGTTTCCCTGTTGTTACCCTTGTAGACGAAAAGATTGGGTTGCTGAGACGTTGGCATAAAATAATGTGTCTTTCTGCGGTAGTTGTTTTAAAGTATTTCTGACCAAAAATAGGGTCTTTCTGCAGTTGCCGATGGCTTGCCTTGCACAATTGTTAGATGAAGAGCAAGACTGTATTAGGAAGAACCAGCAGAAATTTGTAGCATGTGGCCTCACCTTTTGCTTCTGCAGAAATGGACTGCAAATGCTAGAATGTTGTTTACATTTGTGGGTATATGAATCCCCAATGTAATGTGTTTTACTTCTATTCTGCAGAGCATTTTTATGTAGGTAGGAGGAGCAGGTATTCATTGCTGGTGAAAACCCTTGTACGTTACCTGTCCCTTTGGAAGGGAAATTTTATGTGTTTCTATTTAAAAGCTGCCAATGCCAGAGGCTTTTTTTTCTTAATCATTATTATTCTCATTTTAAAAACCATGTCTTGGACTTCCTTATCTCCTCTTACCAAAGGAGAAAAAAAAAAGATTGTTCAGTTTCAGACTCTTTGTTGGAACTGTAATGCCAGGAGCCTTCCTGGCCTCTGGCACTATCAGCAGAAAATGCAGCTCTTGAAAGAATGGAGTATAGTTTCGGAAGGGCTGCTGGAGGGAGGAGAGGATACCAAGACTGGCAGTGAAAGGCAGAACTCGGCATTGCAAAAAAATGGCAGAAAAAACGTCCAGGTTCCTTGAAGCTTTTGACGATGGTAGAATAAGGTTGAATGAAGGCAGAGAAAAGAGAAATAAAACAAGTGGAAGGGGAAAACATTAGCAGGCCCCAAAAGGGGAGGGGAAGGTGTTGTCAAGTTTGTTGAGGTCCTGTCTTTTTTGCAAGATAAGCCTGAAAGAGGGAATTGCTGTGCTTTAGTGTTTTAGTTTAGTAATTCAAATCTATGTGATATCTATAATTTTGGGGGTTTCCCCCACACAAAGTCACGCAAGCTTAGTCTGTCAGGCATTTGGAAACTGAGGTTGAATATGCTGAGCCATTGCATAACTTAAAACTGACTGAAGAGTGGAACACAATGGCACATTCATTAGGTAAATATTCCTCAGTCAACACCTCAGTCCTCCACAGCTCTAACACATGCTCATTTTTATATAATATATTGCCCAACTGGATGCAAGGTCACTAGCTGGTGGCAGGGCAGGACTGTGACAGGTTTGCAAACAACCTTTGTATCCTCTGAGGAGACTGGGGAAGCCCAAGTGGCACCTTGGATTGTCCTGCAGGTCGGGAGGCATACAAACTGGCTGCTGCTTCAGAACGGTCACTGGGCTTTCTCATCTCTCTTCTTTTTACTTCTTACCTCTCCATCCTTTCTGTCTGCTGTTGCAGAGCCTGTTTGAGTCCTCAGCAGACAGCATTACGGGTTGTCTACCATAAGGCTGCAGTGGGAGTAAGGAAGCTCTTGAGATTTTAAGGCCAATCCTAGATTATTCTGGGTCTTTTAAGGTGGGTAGGTGGGTGTGAAGACAGGAAAGATTCTTATTAAATTACAATTAAATATGAACTTCACTTTTGCTCCTGCTAATTCAGCACAAACCAAGACAGATACGGGTCGTATTCTTTTTTGCAGTACAGGTATGAATAAGGATGGAAAAAAAAAATGCACAGGTCAGATCAGTCGAGTGGGAAGCACCCATCTTGTGCAGCTGCAGCTATGCTTCTGACCATAGCTACTTTCTGAACAGCTTGGAAAGTCTTCCTATGAAGATTTTTGCTATTTAGGCAACAAGAGATTGTAGTCTGCATTCAGGAAGCATTCTTTTAGTCAAAATATTTGGCTTTTATATCCATGCAAACACACGCGTGTGTGCAAACCTGCAGTACAACAGCACAGTAAGGTCTATGCTTATTATTTTAGTGGTAGTGAACGTCAAGAAATTAGCCACTAAATTACACGAAAACTGAGTTCTTGCAAATTTAATTGGAACTGTGGTTGGATAAAGGACACAGGCATATGGCTGTGTTCTTCATTAAAAGAATCCGAAGTCTGCTGGCTTAATGGTTTTCATCTCATTTTGCTGGCCTTTGACCCTGAGGATTTTGTATAGCTGATAAATTCAGCTGCTAGTGAATTATTCGCTATTCATTTCAGAGATTCACTATGCTACAAAAATTGTGATGTCTGTCTCGTAGTGAGGATGAACGTTATGCTGCAGCAGTTGGGTGTCTCGGGTGTGTAGTGAGGCACAGAGTCCAAGCCAGGCTGCTCTTTGCTGCTGTAAACACAGCTCTGGCTTGCTGCTGGAGCATGATTGCTTGGATTATACTGTTGCTCTTAGAAAATGTCGGGGTTTGTTTCCTAAGTGTCTGTTGGAGGGTCGCCTTTTAAGTGTTGAACATCATTTGTAATTAAGGGATCATAGCGTATTTTCTTAAAAGCTGAAAGGAAATTAAATTAAACATGTCCTCCATGCTGTTCTGACTTCTGCTTTAGGAAAGGATGCCAGATATTGGGGTAATAGGCAACACATTTGAAAATTTTCTCTAAATGTTGTTGCAAGGCCTTTGGAAAGGAGTGGATCTCAGGAGTGTTAAAAGAGAATAAAGTTTTATTGCTCGCTGTAAAGCTACTGGTGGAGGGAGTAGTTACACTAAAGCAAGATGAAGTTTAAACTTAAATAAAGCTGTCTGTTCTGCTCCACACAGGTAGATCCATGTAGGCATACTTCTTCTGAAATAAGCACCTTTTTAGAAGGTCTTGGAGAGGGAATGCAGTGAGTTACTGTGTAGATTAGTTTATGGGCTTGTGGATAAACTTAGATCCTTTCCTTACACTTACTCCTGAAGAGGAGCCGCACTCTCTTCAGCATCTAGCATTTTACTTTAATTGCAAATTTTCTCATGGAGGCAGGCAAAATGAGGGGAGAGAAATAAGTGTTTGCAGATATAACTTGTTGTCCTGACTGTTTGGCAGTTCTAAATATCAGCAGCATGTGGAGTAACTGGCAGGCCCTTCATGTAATGTGGAGCTCTAGCAGCGTGGCTGCCAGTGAAGCCAGCACTTACTAATAACTGACTAATTGTTTCTGTCACACCTGCACAAGCCTTTCTATCTCTCCAAAACACATTAGCATTCATGAGAAGTTACTGAACCATGATGAATCACAAACACATTTTAAGCAATTCTTTTGTGATTCTCCTTGGGCCAAATACACCTTTTCTAAACAATACCTTATTTTTCTATCTCATGAAACCTTCTATTTTATTTAGCCAGAGGACTGAAAATCAGAGAAATGAAACCCTCTCTGTGTATTCAAGCTTGCCTTTTAATGGGGGCTTTGTATTCTTGCTTCTGACTTTTTACTTCTGAGCTTCATCATGTGATTAGATTAGAAAGCTCTGATCTGTGCTGGTTTTATTAATGCAGTAATATGGCTAGATCACAGAATGTGACACATTAGTTGGGAAGCTTTGGATGGCAGCTCTGCCACCTCCCTGGGTGTTCACCCAGTCAGCAGCCGGTTTCCACGGAGGGCTGTGTCCGTCTCAGCATTGCTCACTGAGTCAGATGATGGTTACTTGAACTGCATGGGAACTCCACAAGCCTTTTCCATATGAGAGTGCCTGTGCTATTCCAGGATCTTGCTGTGATCTCACCAGTATATGCCTGCCAAGTGCTTAGCTTGATTTACTGTTCTCATTTTCTATGTAGACTTAGACAATCATGAAAGGAATGATTAAATCAGAGTGGGAATGACTATGCAAATAACTGATGGAAGTGTAAGAGTGAACAGCAATGACTACAGAGTTTTTTAACTTCAGTTATTTATTTGAAAAGTTCAGCGATGATAAGGTTGATCAAAAATGCTGTGTTTTGCTGAGGCTGAAAGGAGATCCTGTGCAATGAAATGGAAGTATTAGCTGAAATCGCATATAAAAGAGAACCTTGGGTGTAACTGGTGTTTCCAGCATGCTAAGCCAAACCTTTAGGATGGATTTCTGCTGCAAGGTGTTGTATTAGGTATGGAGAGCAAGCAGATCAACTGCTTGAAAGAGTTGGGTCATTCCTCCCACCCTCTGAAACAGCAACAGATTCTGTTGCTTCTCTGTATGGGATCTGTGTCTCTTTTCTCCTTTTCTACTCTACTTTTAAGTTGTCAGCTGATTCAAACCAAGTCCGTAGAGCAATAGAGGTCCTGAAGATGCAAAGTTCAGACAGGTTTTTGAAAATAAGAAACTGGACAGAGCCGAAACTCTAAGGGAAAGGTTCTGGTAGGAATAGCTAGAAGCCTGCACTAGGAATTCAGATGGGTTTGCCTTAACACTGCTGCTCACATGGAAGCTCTTTGCTCTCTTTGGTTAGACAAATGCATGAAAAAATGAGTCTTTCACTTTTTTAAGGAAAAATGAAATTAAAGTCCTGAAAGCCAAAACTTTTACTAAAATCAGATTGTCATCTCTTAACTTACCTGACTTCTACTCTGAAACTTGGAGGGTGTGACTTTACTGTACACAAAGCCTCAGTGTCAGAGGAGTTGTAGAATCCTCTAGATAAAAAAAGATGCAGGCTGCTCTAGCAATTTCATCAAAGTGTTTAAATAAAAATACTGGTAAATACTCAATTTAAACATTAAAAACTTCAAAATTCCAATGAAGCACTATATTTTAGACACTTTTAGGCAGTCCTGTTCTGCTCATGGAAGAATATTGCTAATGAAGAAGACCTAACAAAACCAAAAAAAAGTACTGTGTGCCCATATGGGAGAGTGCTGTGCAGATGGTAGACAAATAGAGATGAACAGTTATAAAATCCTGCTGTAATGAAGAGCTCACCTAAAAAGAAATTTTCACTGCCCAGTAAGGACGGATTACAAATTAATTTATGTGTTTGATAGGCAGTTGTTTGGAGCTTTAAAACATCCTAAAGCACAAACCCATGTTGCTAAGTTTTACTGTAATTGTAAAGTCCACAGGTTGGTTTTTGTCTTTTTATAAACATTTAAAATTCTGCAGGGATGCAGAAGGGAAGAACTTTATGGTTAATTAAAGTAGGACATTAATTGTTTCCAAATGCTGGCTTGCTCATGAGGTAGAATTGATCTCCAGTTGGAGGAGCCATGTAAATTCAGATGGTCAGAGGCTATCAAGGCACCAGATGAGGTCTGATAGTAGCTTCTACTATAACTTTCCTCAGGCCTCAGTTGGTGGCTTAGCTCTTCCTTTTGACCTGCAGCTAGCCGAGGGCCTGACCAGGCTGACTTCCCTGGCCGGTGCTGGGAGAAAGAACCTGGGAGTCCTGTTTTTCCTCCTGGCCAATAGTGCCATGACTTACTTCTGGTACCTGCCCATAGATTAAATGAGTAGGTGCTGTAAGTCAGTATCTTTCAAATTTTTAAAATAATTACTTCCCCTCCCCATGTTTAGCATAAATTTCCTCTTCAGTTTGAGCACAGCATGCTCCCTTGAGTTTGTTATGTGTCTCCCCATTCTAACACTTTAGATTAATTAAGGACCTTTTTTTGGGGGATACTGTTCTACTCTAAGCCCTTGTAGTATCAAGACTTGTGGACAGTCATAATGTACATTCAGCAATTGAATTATAGCTGTCACTGCTGGCTGTGTTTTAGTCCACTCTAGTCCCAGTTGCCTTTCTTGCTCTAGTCTCTGAGGTTTTGGTCTTTTCTGCCCTAAGTGTTTAAATTCTCACACGTCTATCTCATTTACAGATCTTAAAATTAGATTTATTTTCAAAGTCCTTTCTGAGAAAGAATGTGTGGGAATGTGTGTATTAACCACAAAAAATGTGTCCTTTGGGAACCACATCATTTTACAGTTTGTGTTCCTACCTACTGATATTTTTAACTAGGCCATGCTTTCCTTTCTTTCCTTCCCCCCACCTCAGGGAACACTATTTGAGGTGAACTTTCTTCCTTTAGGATTTTGAATCCCAGTTAGAGCAGGGTTGTTTGTCTTTTACAGGCATTAATTCTAGGTTACTGCTTCTGTAGCAGTCCTGAATATTATGTGCCTCTTCTGGGTTTGTGGGTTAATGTTAATTTAATGCAATTATTTTCAGCCGCTGTCTATTCCCTTTAAATCCTATACTCTGCTGTGCTAAGCTAATGAAACACAGCTATTGTGGTGTACTCTGCTGCTCTGCTTACTAGAGGCCGTTGTAATGTGGAACACACCAACTGAAAGAGATTTTCCTGTCTGCAGCACATGGAAGTTAGTAAAGGCCTGTAAGATTTTTTTTTTTTTGCCCTTCTAAATACATTTTTTTGCTTGGTCTATTGCCACTTCCTTACGTTTGGAATCTACTTATTTCTTGTGTGTCTTGGTTTTAAGAAAAAAACCCCGCAGGGTCTTAAAGTCAGTTGGTGGTGGTATGGAAGGAAGGAGATTAAAAGCCTCTGGTCTGCTGGTTCACCTTTCACTCGAGTGCAGATGCATCCTGAGCATCTCTTACGTGTTTTAAGAACCATGTGTTCAGGATGGTGGAAGTTATGCTGGTTCTTATACACACAGCATCTGCAAGATGTGTTTCAGGATGTTTGTCGTGGTCAAGCTCTTGGTAGCTTATTGGAACAAGAGTCGCTGTGCTCCCTGGGCTGGACTGCTTTCCAGATAAGCTAAAGATGCCCACCTACTTGAAGAGGGTGCAGGATTCAACTTGAAGTCAGCAAGATGACTTCACTGCTGTATCATGTAGGAGGAGAGGATTCACTGCAAGGGAGGCAACATATGTTTAAACTTAAATATCGTATAATTAGCCAAACTGGCAAAGGAAACTGTGAACAACATAAGGAATATGTATTAAGTCCATTTTATGATGTTTAAAGATTTCCCCAGTGTGAGAACCCCCATTCTAATATTAATATTTTAAAAAATATTCTTACTAATGTATGCGTTTGACTTTGTCAGCAGTACTTATGTCAGCAAGAGTTGAAGCTTGGTTTGCTCAGTTTCTTCCCCAGGTGTGTTGATACACCTGTTGTGGTGAGGAATAAGCTCAGTCTGGGAACCCATCCAGTTTAAAAATAATTTTTTTCATTTTATTCAGCTTATTTTTTTGCTCGCTGGAGGCTTGGATCAGTTCCCCATGTCACACCACAAATGCTTTGCCTAATGTGACTGAAAGGCTCTGGTAGAGGGAGGGGATAAAGCAGGAGAGAAGGGGGAAGAAAGGACATGAATGGAAAACTTGGCCCCTGGGAGAAATGCCTCTGTAAATAGACCCATAGGGGAGATCGTAGGCGTCAGTAAAGATGTAGCAAACTTGTGAATGAGAGCAACATGCCACTCTTCCAGCTGTACATATTTTTAAATAATATTAACAGGTTTAACTGTGTGGGTATTCTTCATTATTTAAGTGAAAAGATGATTTTATTCTTGGCATGGCAGATCCTAGTAAAATCAGCAAATCAGCCCCCTTTTTTTTTTTTTTTTTTACTAACATATTATTCAAGCCTATAGGCTGCTTTTCAACAAAATTAGAAAGAGGCAGTCACTGCCTTGAAGATATTGGCCTAATTGGACAAGGTCCTGCAGAATAAGATCATACAGAGTCTGGGAGAGGAGCAGTGGCACCAAAAAGCAGTTCGGCCAAGTTCTGTAAGTGGGTCAGAAGCTGAGTCAGTCACCGAGGCAGGTCTCCCGTGTCTGCTAGACTTCCTATTCCTAGCCCTGACACACTGCCAATCTCTTCAGCTTTCTGCAGTAATCCCCTTCATCCCCTAGAGCTGGACCTGAAGCTGCCGACACCGGAGAGAGAAGGGGGAAGCAACAAGGGGTTTTGTTTATAAACTTTTCTCTGTGTAGCGTGTGACACCTTGAAATCTGCATGTTCTGGGTGTGACATCCGTTTGTTGTTGACGTTTGCTCTGGCTGGGGGTACCAGCAGCAGCTCCTGGCTTCGAGCGTGCGCGTGCGAGGTCTCGGGATGGAAATCCTTTGGCAGCGTGATCCCTTGCGTGCCCTGACTGAGAGCGCTTCTGCCGCCTGCCTTAAACCCCTTGCTGTGCTGGTGTTTGAACCAGGCTGGCTATCAAATCCTCCTGTCCTTAGTGCAGACTGTACCACAGGAGTGCGTGTTAACAACCCCTTGTACTGTAGCCAGACTTAGGAGGAAACAGTGGTTTGTACATCCTACAGTAACAGTGTTGCTGCCATAATAGATTTTTGTGCCTGCTTGCGTCTTTCTGGCTTTTTTGTGTTTTTTTAAATGCAAAAAGAAAAGCCTGATAACTGAACTTTTTTCGAAACTTTTCAAACTCTCTTTGTTTTTCATATGGTTTCAGTGGAACCACACGATACCTCTTTGTGTGTGAGGTGTTGTACAGGGATGGTTCGGTTCAACTTAGCTTCATGCTAGACCTTTACGCTTCATTGTAAGAGGGCTTTTTCTGTGGCTAGAAGAGTTTTACGCAGCAACTGTTAAGTGCTGAAGAGCTGGAAAAAGCTTTGTGAAAGTCTGGGAAGCAATTTTCATTTGAAGGCTTATGTATAATTAAGAGTTGGACTCGATGATCCTTGTGGGTCCCTTCCAACTCAGTACTCTGTGAATCTGTGTAGTGATGGCTTCTTTGGTAGTCATGTACCACCTTATTTTTTGGAGTAGTGACATTGTGTATGAATCACACTTTCATATGGGTCTAATTTGTTTATTAACTCCACTCTGCTGTCATCTGTCAGAAAAAACATATTATTTCTGAGGTTACTCAGAAAGCTGGCACAGTAAAGTGTTTTATGGAAAAACAAACAAAAAAAAATCCACCCTGTACAGTTGCCAAGAGTGTATCTGCTGTCCTTTTCACTTGGAGTACCACCAAACTGGAGAAAAACTAGTCTCCTATCAAGTAAAGAAAACAAACAAACAGTGTCTTATTCTCTCTTATGTTTGTAAGTGATGAGAAAGGGAGAAAGTTGGTATAGGTTGAGGATCTCAGAGTAGAGGGGAAAAAGACATTTATTAATAAAACCCCATTTGTGTGAAGTCCATCTGTGACAGTACTGGTTTTACACTGCCAAGGGAACTCTTGGCTAGTTCTCTCACAAACTTTTTGAAGAAGTGGGATGTGTTGGACGTCTGGTAATAAACATACTCCTGAGGTTGAGAAGTTTGCAATAAAAAAAAGATTGATTTTTTTTTTTCCTAACTGCATAATTCTTTGTATCACACTAAACAGCTGCTACTGGATTCCTTCATCATCAGATGAGTCTCCTGAATAGCCATGTTGGTTGTTCTAAAAGTTTTGTAAAGCAGGGTTGTTCTGGTCCATCTTTCTACCATTACATCAGCTTCAGCTGTGATTTCTTGCAGCAGTTCTGTCTTAAGTTTATATTCCAGGTATTGGGTTCCTTCAGTTTTGTATCCTCATCTTACACTTTTTTCAGATTACTTAAGGCATCCTTCATGCTTCTCCTCACCATACTAATAGCGATTCCCAGCTTATTGGGTTTTCTTTCGTCTTGACTTTGGCTTTCTCTGTGCTACTTCTATGTTTGAAATGCCTTACCAAATTCTGTTCCACCACACTTGCCTACTTGTCAGCAAATCTGCAGCAAGAACTCCAGCTCAGAAGTGCTGACAGAAAGCAATCAAATCCAAAACACAATCAAAATATTCTTCATTCATCACTGGCTTCTTGCTGCATCTTGTCTATTCCCTTTTGTCATTTAGATTGTCAGTTTCTTAAAGCAAAAGACAATATTCTTTGTAATTTGAATAGCACTGAGCACTTTACAGGTACTTAATAAATACCAAATCAAATAATTTATATCCATGTAATAGCCTGTTTTTACACAAATCTCATAGACTTGTCTTTTATATTGCCTGCCCCTATTTTTTATCCACCTTGCAAAGCAGCAATTACACAGTGCAGTCTAGCATTGGAAAACAATGCTTTGAATTAGGTATCTTACAGGTAGATTTTCTTATAATTCTATAGGGGTTTTGTTGGTCGTGCTAGTTTTGGAGAAGATATGAAGATATTTTGGTTGGTGTTTTTTTGGTGAATTTTGCTTTTTTTTGGTTTTGTTTTGTTTGGTGTGTTTCGTTTTGGTTTTTTTTTTTTTTTTTAATTGATTATGCCACTGAGGTTCAAGATATGTTATCATTACAGGGATGCCTGGATGGCACCTCATATTACTTAGCTCATTATAACTGTGAAGCTGGTTGGATCAGGGTGGATAAACTTTAACCCTTCAAGATAGTTGTTGTTGGGGAACTGATTGATTTCCCTACCCTTATCTTCAATACAGCTCTGAATCTAGGCATTACTAAACATTTCTGCTGCTTTCTAATTAATTTGCTGTTGCTAGCTACTTTTTTCTTCTGCTGGAGCATGTGTTGGCAAAATTATTGTACAAAGACTGTGGGGAGGAACATCAATCCACACTGAACTGGGAACTTATTAGGGCACTACAGCTGCACCCAAGCTGTGTGGCAGGTGTATATCATGGTCACATCTTGGTTGGCCTGTGGAGGGCTGACCCCATCTGTCCTTCCCACAGGAGTTTTCTCCTACTGGTGTAGCCTCGGAAGGTGATGGCCTTATCTCGCGGATTAAAGGTGAAATCACAATGCGACTTGAGCTTAGAACTATCTTTAGGTGAAGATCCAGCCAAAGGCTTTAAGAGGCATCTGTGCCTTGTCAGGCCACCTGTGCTAATGGCTATTTCATTCCATGTGAACTTTCTGTATTTCCTCACCACGTACACTGTTTTCATTCTGGAGGAGTCCGTTGCAAATGCCGTCTCTTTTGGTCAGGGAGTGAATATTCTCCAAGTTTAATCTTGAAGAAACCACATCAGGAAAGAGAGAGCGGTTTGTTGATGCAATGGCAATGTAATTCATCTTGTACCTCCTGGTGTGACACAAGTATTTGCAAATACTTTGTATTTTGTGCAGTGAACAGTCCTAGTTGCATCTGCTACGTGTATACACCCCATGAGCTCTGTGAGTTACCCATCTGTGTTTCACCACAGTTTTAGTTATTCCAGGCATATGATGGAATTAAAGAATGCATTTCTCTGGGTTATCATCTTGCACATATTCAGTTAAGTTGCATATGCTTATCCTTGTTTCACCCCAGATTTTGTTCCCAGGTACATTTAATAGTCACAGGATGAATGCTTTTCATGCCACATTTATATTGCTTGCACATTTGGTGAGAAGTTGTATCTTTTTGACCTTTCCAACCCAAAGTAATTCTCACAAGACCAACTGAGGTTCGGGCTCATGTTACAGGAGAAGATCCTGAGTTTTGTTTCTTGCTCCCAAAGCTGAGTAAATTTAAATTGTTGTGGATCCATTTGAATGCTGATTTTGCTCCTGTATTCTCTGCTTTTTGTCTGCTACTAAAACTAGAGATTACCTACTAGTTCTTTATTGATTTAGTAGACAATCCTCTCTAGTATTGCTGTCTGGGACAGGCACTGTGAAAATAAATGCATGACGAGTAGTCAAGCATTTAGTTCTGCAATAATGAGCCACATAAGAGTTTAGAAGGAAAAGGATTATTTGCATGTATGCAGTTAAAATTATTCAGGAATTCTGTGACTGAAAACAGTATAGAGTACTCAGTTAATGGAGCAGCAGCAAAAAAACCCAACTACATAGCTACAGAATATTTTACTGGTATTAAGAACAAATTCATGATTTTGATCACATTATTTGACTGAATACCATAAATCTATGATTACACATTTGTGTCTGTAAAAATGTGTATACTAATGTTTGGGAGCTGTAGTGTGAAATAGCACGTAAATAAAAAAGCATTGATGAAGTGTTTAGAAATGCCTTTAAGTTAATGAGAGAGACTTATTTAAATTAGATGATACTTCGTAGAATACTGCTCTCTGTTCTAGATTACAAATCTCTGCTATTTAAATATTTTTCTGTGGGGGTTGGTGATAGGAGTGGGAGGAGATGCATTTCTAGTTTCATCTGTATCCTTGAATTAACTATGAAAAGGGGTGGGTTCTTAATTTAACTAACTTCAGCTAAAATCTTAGTGGAAATATGCTTTATAGTCTTCTGTACAAGCTTCCACAACTTATTAAAATAAGTGTTTTACTTTCATTAGTTGACCATATTGGGAATGTATGTTTCTCACAACAAGATCAAGACTTCAAATATCAGCTTGCTGTGCATTGGCTCCTGCCACTTTGAATAGCTGAGCCTCCTTGCCTTTGCCTCCACCTTTGACCAGTGACCCATTTTCCCACTTGGACAGAGGCAAGGCAGTTTTCTGTTTTCCTATTCAGGCGACCTGCAATGAAGCCTGGTAGAACTTCTTTGCTTGAGTTTCAGGTCTCACCTCAGCTGTGGCTGCTGGTGCTGGCTCCTTTTGAGGCCCACTTCACCGTAAGGTGGTGGGTGGCTCAGGCTGTGGGGTGTTTGCCAGTGGGCTGCATGCAGGGCCTGGCCTACAGAACAGCTTCTGTAGCTTTGCTGTGGAGTGGTGGCTGTCGTGGGAAGATGAGTTTAGGAAGAAGTACATGTCCAGCTGTAGTTGTGCACTGCCAGGTGTTCAGAACTGCAAGCCAGAGTCCTCCTGCCTTTCACAATTAAGTTTGTAAGATGGTGTCTGCCTCTCATACAGAGAGAACTCAGTTGTCTTGGCGAAGGGTGGTAGATGCATCTTTTATATACATGAGGAAGCTTTGCCCACAGAAGAGTCAGCCTACTTCTTGTGCCCTCCAGAAACCCTCTGCAAGGCTGGCATCGTTGAACCTCAGAAAGTCGGTGAGGGAGGTGAATTTTGTCTGGAGTTAAGAAGTCTACATGAAATTAAGTCTAACAAGATGTATCATCCCATCTGTAGGCAAATATCAATCTTGACAGTAGCAGACAAAAGATCAGATGTTGATGTGAAACATTTCCTTTGGATTTAAGGGACAGTAAAACGGAGAGATCTGGTTGAGACTTTGAATCTGGTTTTTTGCTACAAGCTCAAAAAGAAATATTTGATTTCTAGTATATAGGAAACATTGAATCTGATATTCAATATATCTGAATTCTGTTACTGAAGTGTATATAAGTGGGGTATTGGTGTGTTATAAGGGAATTTATAGGTCACCAGCAACCCATCAGTAATCTCAGTCTTTTATGCTAAGTATAAGATAGTTTATCTTCTTTGAGAAAGCTGCCTGTGCAGTTAGTATATGCTGAGGGTTTGTCTACACAGGAACACTTGGAAGAATTAATCCAGACTAAGATATGCTTTGAAAGTGGATTAAATTACATAGTACTCCTATACAAGGACATTAAGCAGAATTTAAGTGGCTTTAGTTTTAGTTTCTTTACTTCCTTAGTTAAGTACACTAAATCAAATTAAAGGCATTTAAATTTTACTCAAATGCCTGTAGAAGTTTAATGTAATCTTATTAACCTGCTTTTAGTAAAGTTTATCTGCATTTACTTTCTTTTTTTTTTTCTTGTAAGAAAATTGGAGGAATGTTCAAACAAGCAGAAGTCAATATTAGCCAGTTCAGTGTAAATTCATAGTTTTTAAATCTTGTGCACTAACACTCTGAGGCTGACCAATCCTGTTTCTCCACTTAGTGATCTTACCCTTCTTCTAGTTCTCACATGCCTCGTTTGCAAATTGTCAGTAATGATTCTGATATCCTCAGAGAGCTCTCCATATGAGAAATGCTAGGTAATGGCTGTGGTGGTATTTGGTTAGCATCCAGATGGAAATCTGAGGTTTGGCCTTGTTCATTACTGTAAAGGAGGTTTGAGTTGGGGAAAATGAATGATTTACAGGAACTTTACCCATTAGTATAGTTATTTTTTCTGTGAAATTGTGTCAGACACAAACACACTCTTGTTTTAATGTTAAACAGAGTTCAGGCAACTACATCTGGCTTAGTATCTTTGTGTGAGATAAAATGTTGGTCAGTCTTTTGTAGAGCCTAAGATGAGGGGTGTATGCACACATTAATCAACAGATATTAAATATGGGTTTTGTATCCTTTACAGAAGTGGAGACAAAATGTGAGAGAAACTTTGCTCTGGCTGACCAGTACCTAACGTTGTAGAAGTGGATTTGCAAAATGGCAGCAGAAGCTTTGGACCTTTTAAAACACACTGCTTTTTTCTCATTGTTTGAGGCTGGATATAAGTCCAGTGCCATGGGGTGCTTGAGAATAAGTAAATATTGTTATGCACAGATACGAATGAATGGCTCGAAAGTTTAATGACGAATTAATCACGTTGGCATTGCAGTGTGAGGGCTGTATAATGCTGCTATCTGAGGAGACAGACAGTGATTGTAAGTGTTCCTTCTGAATATGCAGAATGGTGATCTCTGGTATGTGTTTTTCCTGTATGTGGCAGCATCTAGCAGTGGGCAGTTGGAACATCTGATGATTTGAATTGCCGAATGATGCCTTTACACTCAAATCCATAAGAAACCAACCTTTTCCTCTCCCACCCACAGCCCCATTGAGAAGTGAAATGTACTGAGATGCAAAAAGTATGTCAAATATGCATTTAAATGCCTTGCTTCTCTGACGTTTCATTTGATATGTGCTACATGTGACTTTGAACATAATAGCACATTGTCCTAAACTGATGGAGTTAGTCAGTGTTTGATCTCTTCAACTGAACAAATGGATTGTTTTAAATTTTTTAGTGACCTTTTAAACAGGAGAATTGATTTTGTACATTTTTAAAGGGAAACCAGGACAAAGATGAGTCTTCTTTTTCTTTTGGGTTGGAGCAAAGTAATCAGATTTAATCACAGAATATTCTAAGTTGAACGGGACCCACTAGGATCACTGACTCCAAAAGTTATCAGCAGCTTTGGAAATTAAGATCCTTAAAATACGCATATTCTGGTGATAGTATTGGGGGAATTTGGAACTCTATTTACCTGCTGATGTTCACAAAACTTCTAGAAAGTACACTTAAAAGGAAGAAGCTTATAGGTTTACTTAGTAAAATCACATTCCTGTGAATATATCACAGGTGAGGGAGAAGGAAAGAATACAGAAAGCATACTTAGCAAATGCTGGTTTGTGCTAATAGCCTTTCTTGTCATCTCCTGGCAGCATTTTTGAAGTATCAGGTTTTAAGCCAGGAGGCATCAGCTGAGGGTATAGGTAAGTCAAATGATAGCTAGTTTGAATATAAGTAGATCAAACATGCTCTGTACTTAGACAGCATTTTTTTAATATTGCTAAAATTAGCTCTGTACAGATCTGCAGCTAATGTGAAGTGGAGGTTAGCTCTGTTGGATAGGTCTGAAATAAGAATCTTGCCCTAAGATTGTTTTTAAAATTAACCTTGCTTTTGCTTCCTGCTCTCCCACCCACGTTTTTGAAATAATGCTACATCTCGAGATAACAATTTGGCTATTATCCCTTGCGTGTGGTTCCTGGTTCTACAGTTAGGTAAGAGCATGAGCAAAATGTAAATTCTTTGGTAACTTGGTAGAAGATACTATTTCATCACAATTGCTATTTAATTTTTTGCAAAAGAACCTCCCACGCTGAATGTTCTTTTGAGTTATTTGAGGTTGATTTTTCATGAATAAAATTCTTAGTCATCTTCAGAATCTATGCAATATCTTAAAGAAATAAAGACTTTGCACATTTCGGTAGTTCATTGGTCTCCTTTTGTACCTCTCTTGACTCTTTGCTTTGTATGTAAGAAGCTTCTCTTTGGGCTGTAGCACTGGCCTTGAATCTGGGAGTTAAGTGGCGAAATCCTTCCCTCATGGAAACCAGCAGCAAAGAAATTTGCATTCGTTTTCTACTTTAAGGTCTGACATTGACTTTCTGTGTGACCTTGGTGTGAAGGTCTTATCAGCAGAATTCATGCAGATAATCTGCACCTCGTTCAGCAGAACAGGAATGTATCATGGGCTGACAGGTGGCAAAGTTGCACCCAAGCAAATGATACATTGGACAGTTTGTTTTCCTCCTCCTATGTGGCAGAACTCTTGAGGACGTGTGACTTTCTTCACGTTTTGTCAAAATATAGATAGCCTATCAAAGCAAGATGCATCTTCACCTCTGCCATAGTCTTGCCTTGAACCTCTGCCCCAAGACCGTGTACAATCTTGGATGAGAAATTTTGTGGAGGGGAGAAGAGTACTAGAATGCTGTGCAAATTGGCCCTTGCTGCAGTGTACAGAAGCCCATAGACAAATCACAACACTTTTTTGTACCTGGGTATTGATATATATTTGCATATCTAATAGTATATGCCAATAATATGGAAACTAGAAAGTTTCAGGACATCCTCATGAAGGATTTTGGGGTCACTAAAAGTTGTCAATGAAACCAGCACCTGTGGCTTTATTGCAAATATCCTCTCTTGATGCTACTCTAAAAGCCTGAGCTCATGAATCATAGAATAGTTGGGGTTGGAAGAGACCTTAAAGACCATCTAGTTCCAATCCCCCTGCCATGGGCTGGTACACCTTACACTAGACCAGGCTGCTCAAGGCCCTACCCAAGCTGGCCTTGGACGCTGGTAGGGATGGGACATCCACAGCTTCTTTGGGACACTTGTTCCAGGGTCTCACCACACTTAAAGGTATTTTTCCCAATGTCTAACCTAGACCTACCCTCTTTCAGTTTAAAGCCATTACCCCTTGTGTTACCACTATATGCCTTCCCCATCTTTCTTGTAGGCCCCCTTTAGGTACTGGAAGGCTGCTCTAAGGTCTCCCCAGAGCCTTCTCTTTTCCAGGCTGAACAGACCCAGCTCTCTAAGCCTGTCATCACAGGAGAGGTGCTTCATCCCTCTGATCATCTTTGTGGCCCTCCTCTGGACCTGCTCCAACAGGTCTTAAAGGTCTTTTTCCTTTGGGGAAAAAAAGGAAATAAGGAAGGCCTTGGGAAGTACCAGTCCTTAAGTTTTGACTTTGTATCTGGCAAGATCATGGGGCAGATACTGGAAACTGTGCTAAGGCACATGGAAAGTAAGGAGCTGATTGATGAGAGACAACATGGCTTCACTAAGGGCAATTTGTGCCTGGCAAATTGGGTGACCTTCTGCAAAGGGGTTACGGCATTGGTGGATGAGGGAAGAGCAAATGATGTCAAATCTACCTGGACTCGCGCAGACATTTGACTCTGTCCTGCATGACATCCTTGTCTCTAACTGGAGAGACATGGATTTGATTGATGGACCATCTTGTGGATAATGAATTGTGTGCAAAGTTGTAGTCAGAGAGCTGTGGTTTACAGCTCAACGTCCAAGTGGACAGCAGTGATGACTGGCATTCCTCAAGGGTCATTAATGGGACCAGAGTTGTTTAACACCTGTGTCAGTGACACAGACCATGCGATTGAGTGCATATAGCAAGTTTGCTGATGACACCAAGATATGTGGTGAGGTTGACACACTGGTCAGAAGGGATGGCATCCAGAAGGATGTGGGCAAGTTGAGAGATAGGTCTGTTGGTCTTGGTCTTCTTAAAACTCCTAGTGTCAGATTCAGCCCATCTATCCAGCCTGTGCAGGTCCCTCTGCAGAGCCCTCCTACTCTCCAGTGGATTGACACTCCTCCCCCAACTTGGTGTCATCTGCAAATTTGTTAATGGTAGACTTTATCCTCTCATCCAAATCATCAGTAAAGATATTAAACAGGACTGGGCCCAACACTGATCCCTGAGGGACACCACTGGCTGCCACCTGGATGCAGCACCCCACCACTCTCTGGGCCTGGCCATCCACACAGTTCTTAACCCACCAAAGGATCCATCCGTCCAAGCTGTGGGCTGACAGCTTTTCCAGAAGTGTGCTGTGGGAGATGGATTGAGGTTACCCTCCCCCAGCAGCTGTAGTTTAAAGCCCTCCTCACCAGCTTGGCAAGCCTGTCAGGCTAAATGACTGCATTAAAAAAAATAAAGGGTTGTTTGTGGGGGTAGTAACTCTCATTAGTCTAATTGCTGTAGCTGAAGAAGGTAAACAATTTAAGTTGCAAAAAAATGTTTTCTGTCGTGAAGTGCAAGCAGCAGACTTGAAAGCTAAATTCAACTTAGAAAATACATGCTTTGAACTTGCTTAGGTCTGTATCAGTCTGACAGAAAAGAATAGCTGGTATCTGCAGCGTAAAGAGCACGATGAAAAAGTAAAAGAAGGAAGAAGGCTGTTGTGTATGGGAAGGAGTGAGTCAATAACATATGGTCTGTAAAACGTGACGACATTTTATAATGTGCAATAAAATTACTGTCTCTCAATCTCATCCTTTGTTATGTATTAAAGCTATGATCTAAGACTTATTTCTGGAAGGCTGATGGGGTTTATTTTTTTGTGAGGGATTTTTTTTTGTGTTTTATTTCTATTTTTTTAAGTCTCCAATGATAAATGGTTTTTTCTTGTTACCCATGTGAGTTTGAGCTGGTGCAACTGTGTGCATTTAGCAATACTTCATTTAAAATTACCATGTAAAACTAATTAATGAAACAATATATTTTTTTTTTAAACAGCAAGAATAAATAGTTACCTTAGTAGCGAAGAGAACGAATACCAGCTGAGAAAAGTAGTTCTTGGTTTATGTTTAGATACTGAGGGTAGCAAACTTTAGGGTTAAGTGCCTTTAGAATACACCTGTTACAGAAAGTAACAGTGGATTTGAAATGGGCCTCTAGGAAAAGTTAAAATTATAATTTTGAAGGTTGCTGCAGCTACATTTACTATTTGGTTGAGCCTCAGAAAAACTCATGATGGTCCAGCTAATTGGGAGGGCATGCCTAATGCTTTGTATTGCAGCGTGTCTATTATGAGGGGAATGTGTGCCGTATTTGGGCTCTTTCCTGTTGCACAGCTTGTATTCCGAGGTCGCTCTCCAATCACGGAGCTTCCTGATTGGTATAGCTCTGCCACACTCACAGGATGTTTAATTACTTCATGAAATGCAGTTTTATTTTGGAAGTGGTGTGTTTCTTCTTGGACTCCTGACTGGTCTGCTAGTCTTATTGCTAAGGGGGATATCAAAGTGATTTTACCCTATGCTCCAATAGGGGATATAGGAGAACTAATATGAACGATACTTGCTTCCAAAAGGAGAGCATGGAGCTGTGTAAACTCAGTAAATAAGAGTTCAAATAAAATCACAGTGGCTTTAATGTGAATTTCCTTTTTGATTAAAAACTTACTCGTTTCAAGTCTAAAATCATCTTTACTTTGAAGTGAGGTTTGTGTTTATGATATAACAAGGAAATGTTATTCCATCTGATGCATATTATTTTACTGTTAGAGTTTTCTTGGCAAACGAAAGGAAGAAAAGCTTTTTTCTTGATATGAAAAACCAGTTATTGGGAAAGGGCTTTAATGACCCTAGCTTACCTAATGAGAGCATTATCAAACAAACCCCCATTCACAAATATATAGGACAGTATTTTTTATTCTGAATTGGCTTTGAAACTGTCATTTAATCTCAAATTCTTTGTGGTGCAATAGTTGTTGGGTGGAGATTTGCTTGAGTATTTTTATTTATTTCTTTCCTTTTTGTTTTTCAGGTCAATGTGAAAACATTTCAGCAAGTTTTATCTTTGTTTTTGTGAGGCAAGATTTTTTTTTTTGCCGAGTTCCTGTAAAAAGTTTAGCTAATGTTGTAATTAAGATGCTAATGTGAAGTTACTGTGTTAGATTTATAAGAAACCTTTAAAAGTAAGCACATGAATAAAAAAAATTTCTGACAAAAGTCCCAGTTCTTAAATGCTGAAGTTGCAGGGGTTTTTTTTAAATGATGGAGAGGTTGGGTAGGGCTGGGACTGAATTTGTTTTATTTTCAGATTGTGGTATGTTGCAGTTTTATTTTAATGGCAGAGGCTGGAAGAGGCAAATTTATTGCTGTTGTGGTGTAGAGGCATGTTGAAGTTTGAAGAATTATGGAGTTTGTGTTGTGCTGAATTGGAGTGATGAAGTACAGATAACAGGCCACAGCTGTAGCCACAAATTAGGCCTCTCAATTTGATGCTGAAAGTATTGCATTAGAATTGCTTTTCTAGGATTACCATGTGGAAAGTCTGATGAATAAAACCAGATCTGAAATAGGGAAGCTAAAAATCCCTGCTGCTGCTACTGCTGCAAAAAGCTTTTTGGGGCTTCGTAGTTGTGAAACAAAGGTGACAACTTTACTAAAGCAAGAGCAGTGCTCAGGAGCTTACTGGTCTTCAAGAACTGCCAATGGTGTTTGAATCCTAGCAGCTGCTTAAAGAACTGGAGTTCTCAGTGATTCCTTCATCTTACAGCCAGCATGGCTTGGGGGAGGATGAGAACCATGGTCCGTCTCGTGGTCTCACAGCACCTGTTTTTACGTGGACTCCAACAGGAGCTGAGAGCATGGGGTTTATGAGGAGGTGTTTCTGGAAGTTGCATAAGCTTTAATCCAACTGAAGTACTGTGCAGAGGCCTTCCTATACAGGAAAGATCCAGTGAGGAGGTAGAGCATTAACTTACAAACTCTTGTGGGCACAAGAAACTTCGGCATACAGGTATTGCTCTTGCATTCTGTGCAGCTACCCTATTCCTGTGGGAATTCTAATGCTCCAGGTATTCCCAGGCACAGGATAGCAGCAGTGCAGTAACAGATCAGATCCAACATACAAGAATAATTCTGAGCAGTGATAGTTCTACTAGCAGGAATGTTAAAAACAACCCCAAATTTACAGGCCTGTCCTGTGCTCAGGTTGGCTGTCAGACATGCTCATGGTAGGTTCACAGATGGTTCAAGAGCAAGAGCATGAACTCAGGTGGACTGGCTGAAGCTGTCACAGCTGTGTCATAGTTGTGGGTCCTATAAAGTTTTCTGGGACATTGAATTCTTATAAAATCAAGGGATAGCCCTGGCCAAGCAAGAGCTGCATGCAAACTTTGCTTATCCCACAAAACCAAATCCTGTATAGGGCTGGAACCAAGAAGATGCCGAGTAATAAAAGACTGTGCAAAGTGTCCCCCTCCCCTTCCTCAAATGCTCTCATTCAGTGAGTGTAGCTCTATCCTGACCTGCAACATCCTGTTCATTGTTTTTGTGCTAGGAGTTTCCTGAATGCCCCATGGAAAATATGACTCACTTTAAAATTTAGAACAAATATCTTCTGCAATGGGACACAACCAAAAGGACAAAACCTTGTTCTGCATTGTGACTTTAGTCCCGATTTGCATTCTAGTGAAGAACTCTGGTTGGTAAAGTGTCTGGAACATAAGTTATTGGTATGTAAAGCCACACAGTTGTTCCTCGGATTTGAGAATTTATTTATGCACAGCTTGGAATTGATAAATCTTTGGCCTTTTCAAAGGACTCTTCCTTTTTTCTTGCTGATATCTTATTATTTTTCAAATGCATGTGGCATTTTAGTTGGCTGACAGATGACCAACTGATGTTTATGTACAGTAGCTGAGGCTATGTTACATTTGGGATATAGTATTTTATTGTTTGCTTCAGCCTACTTATGGGACTTTCTAGTCCTTCAAATCTATAAATCCACATTTTTGAGAGAGGAAGTAAGATAGATGGCAATTCTAACATTTGGTGTATAAGGGTTTTGGGATGGATTGTTTTCTTCTAACTTCTCTGTTCATACTTACTTTCATAATCTTGAAAAGCAAAAAAATCAAAGTGTGTTAAAGATCAGACACGTGGTTTTATTTTAATAAGGGATAAAGCTGAAACCTTACTGAGTGTGCATTGTTCAGCACTTGTTCTCTGGGGCATATGAATCAGTCCCTTTATTACTGGTCTGGAAGCATTTCCTTTTGTGGTTACTGTGTATTTTGATTAGAAAAACCAATGCAAGATAATACTTGGTGCGTTACTTTTGGTGCTTATGTTCATGTGCAAAGTTAATACTTAAAAAACATTAAAAAGCAAGCCTTTTGTGGCCATGTGAAGTTTTGACTTCATGGAGTGAATTTGCTTGCTTGATTTATATCTGTCAGCAGGAAGGGGATTGTGAAAGAAGGCATAGTAAGCCTGCAAGCTTGAGAAGGAGCTGTAATTTGCATGGTTACGTCTCGTGTGTTTGGGACGTGTTTTCCCAAAGGCTACAGGGTGAAGTGTGCCTTGGGGACTATTTGCTCTATGAGTGTTGAGGAAGACAGCAGGAAATGTGTGTTTCTTCTAGCTTTTTCTCATTGCTGGTTGTTAGTACTTGGGACAGTGTCCTCTGAATAGGGTAAGGTTGGAACCTGGTGGAAGAGGGAGAGTCATAAATAAGAGAATTAAAAAATTGGAGGCCCTTCCTCTCATCCCCTTTGCTGCCATACCTACACATCCGCTCTCCATTTGGTGTCTCTTTATCAGTGTTGTTGAAAGAGGCTGCTAAATGAGGAAACCAGCTTTCCTTTTTGAACTTTTAACCTTCACAAAAGCTACAGTAATTGGCTTCTGCAGAGCATAGGTTGTTTTGATCTGACATTTAAAAAAAAATACAGGAAGAATGAAATATCAATGTGCACTTCTGGATTTCCCAAATTGGCAGTGAAGGTCTTGCTTCCCCGTGCTTTAAAAGCCTGAAAAGTGCAGAGAGATATTGGTGAGGGTTGAAATGTCTCTGTTGCATCTCAGTTGGGATGTACTTCGGCTGAGATGAAAGTCCAGCAGCTGGTACAAAATCTCCACCTGGAAAAAAATGGTTGGTGTGTGTATGTGAATGTAATCTCTTTGAGGAAGTGGAAGATGGCTTAAAGAATGGGTCATGTAAAGGGAAATAACACACTGTAGGAAAAGAAAAGGAGAAAAAAAAGTCAAAGGTGAGAGAGTTTAATTGTACAGCCTAGGCTAAATGTATTGTGCTTAGATTTCTTCTATGAATGAATGTCCTGTTTAAAAATAAATAAACAAATATTTCCCCTTCATCCTTGTTAAAGAGAACATGGTAAAACTCCTGACAGTTGCTATTCTCTCTAAGAGTTCATCATGTGAAAATTTTATGTACTAAAAGCAAAGAAAGCACAATAAAGTCTAATCCATGCTTACTCTAGTGGGTCTTGAAGCTGTCATCACCTTAAAGTCATGCAAAAGCAAAAGTAGTATTTTAAATACAAATGCTTTTTGTCTCCAGTGACTTTTAATGCACATAGTATAAGTCAATAATTAAAAAAATCTGAAAGCAGATCAAGGTCAAATCATGCTTTAGGTAACATTTAATCTAAGAGTGCTTGAATGATACCTCCCATTGGTACGGTTGCTAGCCTTGTCATCTATATAGAAATGTAATATATTCTTGAAAACTTGAAAATGTAGAGGGCCACAGTTTGCCGGCAGAGACCTGTAGCCCTTCCTTCTCACACGCAGCCTCATAGCTGTGCTGAATACATCATGACATGTGTGGCAGCTCAAAAGGAAAACGTGCTCAACAAGGCTTTTTACTTCTTAGCTGCCAGAGGAAACTGCCAACCTTTGGCATGGTTAAGTTTCTCCTAACAGAGAGCAGCAATAAATAGCATAAGTAACTCGGCTGGTGGCATGCAAAGCTACCTCGCTGCCTTCTTCTTTTCAAGATATGATTCTTCTTTCTTAAATAAGGTTGGTTAATGAACCAGGGGAAATAGTAAGAGATTTAGGAAAGGAACTGTTAAAACAGGCACCTCCTCAATTTACTGGCCATAGTTCAGTTTGATCTTGTTAGAGATGAAACAGCTCCTGAGAAAATTGGCATCCTTCGTAGCTGTGGGATTTTTCATCGTGCTGTCACGTTACGCGTCTTCAAAGCAAGAGGTGAGCGTTTTCTGTCATGCGCCTGTCTCTTCTAACATCTGTATTTCCACTTTGGCAACGAAATTATTAAAAGCAAAGGCAGGAGAGTAGGGTGGCCAGCAGCCATGCATTAATCCCACTGTGTAAAACTACGGAGATTATTTTGGTCCAGAAAGAGGTAACTGTGACAGGACAGGGGTCTCTTCCTGTCATGTGTGTGCTGAAAGTGAGGCAGTTGCCAGGAATGACTGAACCAATGAACCCAGTGACAGACTATTTCTGAGTAGAGAGCAGCTTAAACTTTCAGGGCTCTAAAAGCAAAGCACACGGTGTTTGGCAAAGTCACTTGTATTAAATGATGAAAGCCTGAGTAAAAGGAAGAATGTGGTAAAGAGACAAGCAGTAGTTGCTTGCTGGGCTGTTTCACAGTATCTGCATTTTGATTGGCTCCGCAGATATTTGTGTGTGCCTTGGGGATGCTTAACATAAGGAAAACCAGCTTTATATGTAAAGAAAAATGGCAGTGAGATTTCAGACTTGGTCCCTACAGCATGTTCTGTGTACTCTTTCAATATTGGCTGAAATGAAAATAATGGTGATGCTTTTGTTTTGCCTGGGAAAATCGTTTCCCTTGCTGATTTGGTTTAAAGTATGTAGTCCACCTAGAAGGGTATTTGTCATTTTGTCTTGGTAATGAATATTTTAATTTGGTAGAGTAAGATAATTAAAACACATTGGAAAATGTGTTTACACCCAAAAAAGGATTTTCTCCTTTCTGTCCCATCCCAGAGTACATATCTGGGATCCTTGTGAGAAGTCCTGTCGGATGGATAACTGCTCTGAAAGGCTCAAAAAGAGCACAGACCATTTCCAGCAGACCCCAAAGCTGCATCTTCTCTTCCACCTCTCTGGTTTTAATGGAAAGTGCTGTATTGAGTCTAAGGACGGTGGCAAGAAATAGGTGAGCCAGTCTCTACTTTCAGGGCCTTGAGGGCTGGGAAGGGTGAAATACAGGAAGATCTGTGGGAGTAGTCTCTCCAATCACATGAATAAATAAGGCAGCTGCCCATTCTGGGTAATCTGTCAGCATGATTTAGATACAATCTTCTGTAGCCTCTAAATGCCTCTCAGCTGCTCTGAGGAAGCGTGGTGCTCCATTTTATAGTTGGTGGTTGGAGGCACAGAGAACCAAAGGGCAAGTACATGGCCACACACCAAGCCTTTGAATAAAAGAAAATTAAACACAAGTGTTCTTGCTTCCAAGTTTAGCATCTTTGTCTTTGAAGCAGAACTCTCTGCTCATTTAAACAGTGTGAATGCTGCTTGTGGTAGAGAGTCCTCTTTAATTAGTGCTTTGGGGAGCAAACTTGGAAGATGTAGGGTCTATTTGCAGGTGGGTTTTTTTCATTTTACTTTTTTGTGGTCTATCTCTTATACTAGCTGCTAATGATTACATTCTCTCAATGACGCCAAGGTCAAATGAGAAGCTGGGCCTTTTGTGTCTCAAGAGGTTTGTTTTGCAAATGCTAGAATACATTTTTCTGACTTGTTTATGTGGGAGCATCAGACTTTGTCCTGGGCACTGATGCAGCATATTTACCTATGGACACTTCTGCTTCAGAATTTTGCTCAAGTGCCTTAAGTACAGCTAGCATAATCTTCCCAGCCCCTTCCCCAGTACTAGTCAAAATTGTTGGAATAGTGGGTGAGGCCAGCAAGGTAAGAGCTGTCGCTGAAATAAATCTAATTCTTTAACACCCTGAGAAGAGAGCTTGTGAAGGTGGTGTGGCCTGTAGGAATCTGCTCCAGAGTCTGGAGAATGGAACAGGTGAAAAGGAAACTTCAAAATGTCTTCAAAAGCATATTTTCCTTCATTCTTCGTGTACACTATTAAGAGGTTTTGCATGCCCAGATCAAGAAGAAGCAGTTGGGGACTGCGTATTGTGGAGAACATGTCATTGTGAGCCCTACATATATCTTCCAAGCAAGGTAGAAGGGAGTCACATGCAGCTCTGACAGAACAACCAAATCCCTTGTTAGGAGAAGGGGAAAATGGAACTCAAGTCCTGGTCCTCAGAGATGGGTCGTCCGCTTACTCGTTATAGGGCAGGCTGTCTGTCAGTTTTGGAAATGGGACAGCTCTTTCCTGATCACACTCATTACTCCAGATTAAGATCTTCTGACGGGCTGTGTCTGCGATTCTGAGAATGCAGCTCAAGGACTGCATCAATGAGAAAAAAATGAAGTGTCCCTTCAGTAGAGATGTGCACTGTGGCTTTTTGGAGATCTTGTACTTTCAGTTCGACCTGTGAATATTGCTTAATAGAGGGTAAAATTGAGAGCGGGAAAGGCTCTGTGCTTGCTGTTGCCACCACGCTGCCAAACCTGTACAGCTGTGCTTTAGTCTCCACAGCAGAGTAGAAATGCTTTACTGAAGAGCAGAAAGAGGACTACGTTCTCTTTTAAAGTGATTGATACCTAAATCGCCCTTACTGCTTGAACAGTAGAGGTCTGATGATGTTAAATTACTGTTGAATTACGGACGAAAAGTGCCCCAGAGTTATGCGTTTGGCTTTGTTTCCGTGTTACCGTTTGCACACAAAGGACTTTCGAGCCAGGTGTTAGCCCTCCAGGAAGTTCAAAATGGTCAACCTCAGTTGACAGCTTTATTTGGAAACAGTTCTAACACGTCGAATTGAAGTAGACAGTTACCTGAACAGTGATTTGCCACCCCTCACTCCTAAGTGCAATGGGAAAATTTAATTTGGGAGCTCTGAAGTCTGAAAGCAAGAAGGATGAACAGTGGTTTCTCTCACAGAGTACTTGGTGAAGGGGTGTTACTCTGTATTTCTGAAGATCCAAACTCTGGCAATCACCAGAGCACTGAAAATGTACTTGGATTTAATCCAAATACTTGAATCTTTTAACGTCTGTTACAATTATAAAGCAGCTCATTGAATTAATGAGACATACTGTAATGAACTTAGTAATTGAATACTTTTACATCATTCTCCTTTATGGAATTGAATCTCAGCTGTATGCCATGAAATTTGCACAGGTAAAAAAAAAAATCTTTTTTTTTTTTTTGTGTCTCAGGGCATGTTTACGTAATAGTTTAAGATGAGCAGGTTGTATTCCTGCTTTCTTCTTTGGCCTTACAGATTGCTTGTTGTGGTCCTGATGCTTGGGTGAGTGAGTGGTGAACGCATTCAAGGGGCTAATCTGTCTGAAAATGTGTCGTTGTTTTTGTTTTGTGGGTTAGTTTTTGGACACTCCATCTCTCTGAACTGGTATGCTGGACAAATGCCAGTGCTGGCACTGGGGAGAGGGAGGCAGAGCTGTGACACTGGGGGGAAGCAGACATCAGATCTGCTGTGGAACTGGACTTTGCCATTCAGAGAGCTTTTTGGAGCAGAAAAATTTTGTTTTACCGGAGAACGTGAGGATGGTGGCCCAGGATGATGTGTATGTATTGCAACATTTTTAACATGAAACAGTTGCGAGGAGCCACTCTTTTTGGCTACATAATAAGTTAGAGGTATGCACGTTATTATTCAGCAAAAGCATAGTGTCCTTTTGCCTGTTGCTGCCAGCCTCTCCCTGTCCTGCAGTTAGCAATTATAAGTTCTTAGCAGGTAAAATGCTTGGCAATAACTCCTGTGTGGAACGAAGTTGGTATTAAATATTTGAGGCGCTCTTATTTGTTTTTAGGATAACGGAATAAAGCATCACACAGCAAGTGCTGTTTCATTTTGAATGGGTGTTTTGATAGAAGTTGATTGAGTTGCAGCACCGTCGATGACAACTGATGTTCTTGCTCCTGGGAAGAAAACTGCCAGGAGTCGTCTTGCTGAATAATGTGGCTGGCACAGTTCAGTCCTCAGTGCTTGTCGCTTGTCTGGATGCATGCATTGTGGGGAGGTTAAGCACTCAGTCCGTTGATTAGCCAATTTGGAAACAGTGAGTGTTTTGCTCATTCTTGGCATAACTCTGCATGTTCCCAGCGAGGCTGGAGCAGGAGCTTCAACCGGAGCGTGGCAATGGGGAAACACAGCTGTGCTGTCATCAACTTTTGACGGAGTATTAGCTCTAGTCATCTCAGGAGTCTTAGAGAACCTTTGAAATTACAGTTCCTTATGAAATAGAAGATACTTGGAGAAACAAATCACATGTACTACTAAGAAGGTGACTTTTTGATTGATAGCGATTTTTTACCTGAGCAATGAAGTGAACATATTTACTGGACGAGCTGGTACTTTTCATGAGTCAGGTTTCTTCATTAAAGTATTTCCACTTTTTTTCTGATAGTAAGACACTAGGATGTCATAACACATGTGCTTATCTTCAACTTCTGCGGCTGAAGTGGTGGCTGTCCTCTCCACCTTCCACTCCCTCCCCTCCCTTTTTTCTTAATAGCCCTGCATAATAGCATAAATTAGATTCAATGGGGCCTTCAGTTCAGATGTGGGCTGTAATTTCTGAGCGAACTCATTACCTGTCTTGCTGTCCCTGCTAAAAAGGGAGAGACAGTAAGCTTTTCAACTGTTGTCTGCTGGTTAAACTTCATGACTCTCTAGAGCTTATGACTCAAACCAATAAAGGATGATGTTTGCATCATTCTTTCCTCTTTCCCTGGGCCGTGCGGATTTTAATGTTGAACAAAGAGTGAAATAAAATTATGGGTTGACCACAAATTGTACCCAGTGCTTGACTGTCATGCATTAGTTTGTAACACAAACACATTTTATGGCAGTTTTGCTGTCAGAAGTTCTGTTCCACCTTGATCTTTAAAATTTTAGTTCAAGTTTCGGAAGCCTGGGATACTTTTTGAATGATTGCTCTTGGATGCCAGATGGGAAGAGTTATGCAGATTGTTGTTCCCAACTTGTAACCAATGGCTGGTTTTAGCGTGTTGCAAGAATCTTATTTTGGCATAGAAGGCAACCTGCTACAAAAGCAGGTCTTTTTGCTCATTGTGTGAACACTTAAGTACAGAAAAGGCACAGTATTGGAACACAGATGGGCAGGCTATGACTTCAAGAGTGCTTAGAGACAATATATCAGTGTACTCAGAGAACCACAGAATGGTTGAGGCTGGAGGGACTACTGGAAATCATCTGGTCCAATTGCCCTGCTCAAACGGGGCCCTCTGTTGCTTGTGGTTTTGCAGTAGAGACACGAGTAAGGGATAGTCTCATGTTAAAATACCTGGATCTCCTGTTACCAAGTGTCACATTTCATGCAGTTTACCAAGCTTTATGCGGGACAAATCTCCCCTGGAAATGGGCTGAGTGAGCAGTGTTGGCACTGCTACTATCTTACAGTCAGATTTCTTTTGAAAAGATTCTTGGAGCCCTCCAAAATACAATCTGTATTCTGGCTGCGTGAACCTGGAGTTTTCCCTGTTCTTGTGTTCTTTAGAATCTTTTTGCTTGTATCTTACTTTACAGTGACCTTATGATTAACCTGACTGTATAAGTGAAATGGTTATTCATGTATGCAAGCTCCTCCTGACCTAGAATTATAAACAATGGCCCCAAAGCATGTGTCAGTATTGAAAAGGAGGATGATCTCTCCTTGGGATGATCCCGGAACAGTGATTCCAGGCCTGCAGGTACACTGGCTGAGCAGTACTCAGCTAAGCAGGGTGGCACCAGCATTAAGGATGGGCATATGCACAGTGGTTGTTTCGGGATGTGACTGTGTCTGTGTTAGTTTCCTTAGTATTTCTGTTTCCAAAGTGGGTTTAATGATGTCCATTAAAGCTCTGGCTTAGTCTCGACAATAGACACACATCCTCTTTAATGCAGAACTGCTCAAGTTATTCCACAAATATTAGCCATAGGCAAGGTTTCTAATATTAACATTTTTTTCCTGAGTGGCCATCACTGTTTTTTCCATATGCTGTCTAGTTTTGCTGAATGTCCTTCAGAGAGCCAGCACTGGGACGTCCACAAGTGTTAAGGGCAAATTATTCTTTGTGACTATGAGAGTGAGCTGACAGAGAGCTAGGAGCCTGCAGGGGTGGATTCGGAGACTGTATAGTGCTGAGAAGTCAGGAAAACCTGGGGTGTTTTGACTGTTAGATGTTTTGATGCGCTGATTGAGTGAGTGTAAGAGAAGCAGGGATGGGTAGGAACACCTCTGTACACGGAGCTGCTTTCTGCTGCAAGATTACTGACAGGTGGTTTCTTTCCTTCTCTTGTTTTTTGTCATCTTTCTCGGTATCATAGAATGTTCTGAGTTGGAAGGGACCCACGGGGGTCACTGAGTCCAACTCCTGGCCCTGCACAGGACACCCCAAGAATTGCATCATGTGCTCGAGAGCATTGTCCAAACTCTTCTTGAAATCAGACAGGTTTGGTGCTGTGACCACTTCCCTGGGGAACCTGTCCCAGTGCCCAGCCACCCTCTGGGTGAAAAACCTTTTCCTAATATCCAACCTAATCCTCCCCTCACTCAGCTTCATGCCATTCTCTTGGGTCCTGTCACTGGTCCCCAGAAGGAAGAGATCTTCCACTTACCTGCCTGCCCTTCCACCTACCTTCATGAGAAAGCTGCTGACTCCAGTGAGGTCTCCTCCAGGCTGAACAAGCCAAGCGACCTCAGCTGCTCTTCATATGATTTCCCCTCTAGATCCTCCACCCTCTTCACAGCCCTCCTTTGGATGCCTTCTAGTAGTTTTATGATTCTTATGTTGTGGCACTCAAAATTGCACATCTCTGAAGAGCGGTGTCAGTGCCTGACAAAAAGCTGTTGTCTCAAAATTTTTGTGCCCTCCTCAGACTCACGAGTGGTATCCATCCTTTCTTTTCCTGTTTTTCTTACTTATGATGAGCATTACTCTCTGCTTATTGACTGTGGAGTATCAATATGACTCTTTTCCATAGGATTTTTCTGTGCAGAATGATTGCATTAGAAAATAATGCTGTTTGTTTCAACCTTCAGCATCCTATCTGTCCTGTCAGTTAACTTGGTTGCTTCCTTTAACATTCGCACATCTCTGTTGCCCTCTCTTCCTCCATTTGACTGCTAACTTCCTAGCAGTTCCATTAGTTCCTCTGGATGTATAGTAAATATTGATAGGGTAAAAAATTCTCTTTGTGTTGTATACTGCTGCTTCATCTTCCTTCTAGCAGGAAGTTTAGTGTTTTTCCCAACGCTGAGCCTATCTTCTTGTATCTGTTCTCTCCTTTGGGATATAACCAGTCATCCTTATTTTGTTTCAGCTTCAGCCATATTATCATCTTGACTCAAGGTGTTCTTTTCGTGTGTCCTTTTTAGCCCCCTGATTTATCCAAAGGCTGGGAAAGTGTGAAGTACCATAGCCAGATCATGCTAGTAGTAGAAAAGAGGTCTGTGATCTTTTTGTTATTTTTTACCCTTAATTGAGTTTTATTCAAAATTCACAGCACTTTTGATGAAATTTCTCTGTTTCTTTTCAGCTTGTTTTCAATTAGCCTGTAATAAACTTATTCAGTTTTCAGTTTCATGGGACTCCTTTGGAATGTGCTTAGTTTAAACATTAAAAGGCACCATCCTTTTACCTGCTCCCCCTCCCCCAAACAAAAAAAAATTGCATCCATCCTTTTGAGCTGTAATGTTTTGCATTGCATTATTTTGTTGTTTCACGGTGTCAGTGCCCTTTTTCCTTTCTTCTGGCCTCCAACTTTCTTATGCTGAGAGCTTTGATTTTTAACTTACAACTCTTTAAGAACAGTAGGACCACTGGCTGAAATTGAGGCCTTGTGTTTTCCCCATTACTTCCTTTCTACCTCGCAGGGTATGTGAGACTGCCCTGAAAGGTAGGAAAAGAAAACTGTATTTAACTGGACTTTGAGGGATTTTTTTTTTTTGCTACTTGCTTCAGTTTGGAAACATCTGGAGTCAAGCCAAATGGTAAGAAACAACCCCAAATAAAGTGGGCAAGCCCTGACAAACTGTGAAAAGTTTAAGTAGATTAGGTAATAGTTTGTATTCAGAGTGGCATTTCGTTTTGTTTCTGTGCTAGATACCTGCCATGGTCTTTAGATTTCATATGCTAGGCAGGTACTCAGCATGGTTGAAAAATCATGCTTTTTTGGGAAGCCTTAGATCTTTGACTGCTGGATTGCTGTCGGTGTGGGGGTTGTGCTGGTGTATCTTGGTTTTGTCTACGTTTTTTATGATTTTTTTAAATTAATATTTTTATTTATTTATTTATTGGAATTGTCTTTTGAATAATTGAGTTTGATACTTTTCTGGTCTCTAGTTTGAAGAGCTCCGATATTAATGTCTTTAGTGAACAGAGCATCTTTATCTGACTGGATAGTATACATGAGTTAATTAAATTGCCACAAAGCTTCAAATAAAAACTTGAGTAATCAAAACTAAGTTTTTTGTCCTCTTAGGAATTACAGACATGTAACTAAAAGTTCCTTAGCAAAAGGAGAATGATCTTCCAAGAAGCAGAGGAGTTCATGTTAAAGAAGTACCTGAATTTTTCTAGTATGCTTCAATACATGCTTTTAGGAGCAAGACCAGACAGCCTGCTTGCTTATATTCTGAGTACATCCAGTCTGTTTTGTTTTCTTCCACTTTTTCTTTTGAAGCACCCTTTAAAGCCTTTTTTGCTCTCTAGTTTTGAAGAGTGCTCTATTTGAAAGTGGTCCAGCCTGTCAAACATAGTGAAACCTCAGCCATATAAAATGCTTCCCAAGAAGAGGAACAAGATGAGTGTAGGTAGAGAAAATGGTTGGAATGAAATTGTGAAGAAAGGTTACAGGTATATTGGGAATGAGATAGGTGATAACCACACAAATATTAGCTGTCTTTCCTGGGCAGCTTTAGCAATGGCAAAAACCGTCCTGTTGTGTACGTTTCACATGCCCATAATCCTAAAACCTCCTCCAATACTCGGTCTCCATGTATTTTGGAGAGGAAGGGTGGTGTATTTAAACCTGTCCAAAGCTCATTTTATCCTAATATTAAGTATTTCATTCCTGGCCTAATGAGGCTTTATAGATCAGCAGACTCAGGGTCCAGCATCAAAGAAATGTTCCTTTTTGGAAGCTGATGGCCTGCTCTGAACCATGGAAGTCAGTGGAGGGGGGTGAGGTGTTCCTGCAGTGTTGGTGGCCGCTTCAGAGGGGTAGCACCCCCCTGGGTTGCCTGCTTTTTGAGGCCACAGCCTTTTTTCCATCCCTTACTAGAGTATAGCTCATAGCTTCTATACAGCTTTATCTTCCATTTGTGTCAAAACATCCCTAGATTTTATTGACATGGGTCTGCTGGGCCTTTGACTCCTGTCTAGTTCAGGGGTGAATAGCACTGAATGCCTAAGAAGGGAAAAAGGCAGCATGAAAGCCTTTTTATGTACACAAAGTGTGCATCCAGCCCCCTGGCTTCTCTGCCCTGTTTTCATTTCTTGCAGAGATGGTAGAGAATGTTTACAGCTCCTTAGACTCAGCTGTTCAGTCATGCAGTCTAACTCCAAAAATAACTCTCTTGGGGGATATTAATCCAGCGTTGGATTATCTTTCTAAAATCGTTAATCAGACTTGGTCCCCGAGGGACCTTCCAGCTGAACTTGCCACTTAGTTTCTGTTTGCTGGGGCGGCAGGAGCCGAGCGGAGGAAGCTGATGAGGTTTGACAAGAAGTGGTTACTTACGTAAGGTGCCGAGCAGAGGGAGCTGTGCCTCTCCTCCTGCTGTGGGCCCGGCCAGGGCTCAGCCCCCTGCCAGCGCCCACCGCGTCCCGCTTGGCCCTGTTGCCCTTACTGCCCTGCTTTCCCTTTGTCTTGAGGAAATTCCGTGCAAAAACCTGCCTGTGTCGGGGGGTGGTGGGGTCTGTGCCAGCTCCAGGTGCTGTATGTGCTGCCTGTTGTCCGGGGAGGAGAAGCACAGGCTTTGTTTTATCCAGTTCTCAAGTGCGTATGGTATTCCTGCGGTCACTTTTTAATCATTAATTTTCTTACTTGAGCTGTTCACAAAATGAGCTGGCCCGCTCTTTGAATATTACCTCTCTTCTGTAAAAGAAGAAACAAGCTGTTCTGGGCTGCTGTTTACATTTACGAGTAGAGCTGCAAGTCACATAGCTCCTATTAGCCTTGCATTTTTCTTCTGTCTGTAGAGTAAGAATAGAATTTATTTCTTGAGAGATGTGCTCTGATAACTTTAAGTTATTTAAAGTGCTTTGAGATCTTTGTATGGAAAGTGCCAAGGAAATTGCAAAACAAATTTTAAAAAAAAAGAGTTTCACTGAGAACTAATTTCATACACGAATAAAATCCTGTTTTCCTCATGCAGTGCATAGGTAGAAGGGGAAAATTCAATATATTTTACTGTCATTGGTGCTAAATGAATCCCTCAGAGCCAGGCAGGTAAATTGAGAGCTTGCATATTGATGCTGATGCATTTTTACATTAAATTTAACATATTTTGATTTCCAACTGGGGTGTTTATTACTGTAACTTAGTAGACCACAGGAAGACCTTCATAGTATGGTTGAAATGCATAAATATACTGTATGTGGTAATAACAATAAATTGCGAAATTGACACTTTAATGGGATAATCTGTCATAGTTCTGCAAAACCATATTGATGGAAGAAAGTATGTCCAAGTCGTAGACATGCTTTGGTTGTGGTTTTTTTCCCCTCAAATTATAAAATAGTGTGTGCTGTCGAGCATGTAAGTTGCTTAAGCATTCTCCAGGTTACATTACCTTGCATGCAATAGGGAAAACAATGGGAATTTGCCTTCCTTTTCCTCTCCTCTCCTTCATACACCCATGCCTGCACATGCGCCCTTCTTGCCTGCAGATTCTGACTTGAAAATAAATGTTGTAAAAATGAGTTGGAAAGTTGCTCTTACATGTCAGTGCTTCTCAGATCCCACTGGGAGAGAAAAAGGAATTATACTTGAGAAAACTCCATAACTAGACCCTTTAGCGACATCCCTGTCCTTTTCACTGCTTGACTGCTGCTGGCATAACAAAAAGCAATTGAAAACAGTTCTAGTTCTTCATTCACATAATGAAAATTGCTTACTAAATTGGAACCGTTTCACACCAGGAATTGTGCCTTCCTTATTTTGCTGGGCACTGTCTAACACACTGCGTACCACGGGAATAAATAGTAGGTAATTTTGAATTGTCAGCACTGTAGGTTGCAGAATTTTCTTTTCAGTCCTAATTTTGGGATGACAACTAAACATCTATTTTGGCCTTAAAAAAACCCCAAAAAGAATATTTGTTTCTGATGTTGCCACGTAGGTAGAACAAAACTAAATTATCTTTTGTGTGTTGCATTGGATTCGTAAGAGTATAAACTAGGAAAGAAGAAGTCAGCACATTTGACTAGGATGCCCACAGAGAAACAGAAACAAAGTGATGATTTTATATGCTTTTCAGCATTCAGACCACATTGTATTCTTGGAGCTGGTCTTCTGGTGGGAGAAGTGGGACTACATCCATTTGTATTAGTTAAAGATCTGTCACTTTGCTTTGTGTTTTATGACTGTATAAGCATACGTATAGTAATAATTATAATTATGTAGGAGATCTGTGTTAGCCTACGTTAAAACTAGTCACAATGGAATTGTCTGCTGAGGGCTGTGGCAGACTTCTCTTGCACCTTGCTCTGGAATGTAAGTGCTTATTTTCCATAGCTGAATTTGATTAACTCACCATCAGCTTTCCTTAACTCTTCTTTCTTAAACCTTTCCTCCTGTGTGACTCAAGATAGCCCGCAACTTGCTAAAGCAAAATGAGGGTTAATGCCCTCATATGCATGGGAAAATGGAAGTTTTCTGCAAATTTATCACTGCGTAATGTTGTTTTACTTTTGTATTCACAGGCAGTGGCCATGAATCAGTGTTTTTTTCTCCAGAGCTTTGGTGGGAAGGTATTGGGCTGCAAGTTGCTTCTTCTTAGTCAAAAGAAACTGTGTTTGCCCATGCAATCGGTGGATTCTATGGTTTTTATAGGTCTCCCTTCTATCTCTTTAGAAATGTGGTCTACAGATGATTTTTTTCATTAAAAGTGTAGAAGAAACATGACGGGGGAAAATAAAACTGTTGAAAATAAAGGCTTACTCAGCTGAAGCTATCCTCAGTCAAGTTTGTCTGGCAGGAGCTGCTGCTGCTGCTGCTGCTCTTTTTGTGTCGTGGCCAGCAAACTCCGGCTCTGGCTGCGGCTTCCAGCATCCCTCCTGCCAGGGATGGGGTGCCAAGGCAGGGAATGCAGGGAGTAGCCTGTCGGTCGGGCACTGGGTGAGTCAGCCCCACTCCAGCGCTGCAGACAGTTTAATACCAAAACATCGGCAGGCTGAGACAACCAAGGACTGTGCTGCTGAGGAGGTGGGAAACACCGTCACTGTGAGTGTGGGAGCAGAAGGTGCCAAGGTCTCGGTTTCAATTGACTGTCGAGGTGGATTAACAGCTCACTGCTGCCAAGAAACCTCGCTTCTCCTCCACTCTCCTGTGTTGTATCACCTCTGAGTAGCTGTTTGACTTGAAAATGGTAAAAACCAGATGACCAAAAATACTTTTTTTGCCTTTGTTGCTTGATTGACCCAGTGCAGCAAGGGGAGCGCTGGTGGGAGATGCAAATGGTGGGCCTTTGATGTGTCGGGGAGAAATGGTGGGAACTGCGCATCCGCCAAGGGTCTACAGGGTAGAAGATAGGCAAAAGTAAATGTCTGACTTTTCTCAATGACCAGCAAGCCAGCTGCATGCTTTAATTGTGTTTATTCCCTGTTCCTGTAACATCTACCAAATGTAGACAATATCACAGTGTTTCTTAATCACATTGTTTAGCCTTCCAAGGCACTTCCTGCAATCCAGTCTTATTTATAGACCGTCCATTGTCTTATTTACTGCCTTGCGCTTTGCTTCGTGGTGGTGTGCGATCCTCTCGGCGTCAGAACTGCCATTGTTGCAAATAAATTGCTGGAGTGTTAAAGTTCATAAATTGCTTTTATAGTATGTGTTGAGAACCCTACGTAGAATGTAGCAGGGCTTGCGGACTCAGAGGACTGAGCATTTTCATAGCAGACCAGAGGGCAAGCAAGAAAAGAGGAAAGACGGAGACATCCAGAAGGCTGGATGAACTCCCATTTATAAAAGTAGTCTGAGGCAAAGGTACAACATTTCCCGATGAAGAGATGATTTCACAATTTTGTTTAGACAGATCTGAGCTCCTGCTTCTGTTGCAGTGGAAGAAAGGTTGTTAGACCAGGTTGAAGCAGCCTGTACATGTTTGTGTCTTTTGGATTTCTGGTATACTCAGCCATCTCCTTCCCTTGCCTTAGCTCTTTGAAAGGATGTATGTGCAAGCATGTCTCCATGCTTTCACCACTTCCTTCTCTTTTTCTGCTAAGAAGAAGTGGGACTGCACCGCTGGGGATTTCTACAGCTTCTCTTGTTTTGTGATACGTGATGGCGCTTTGCTCGGTCTCGGCAGAGCATGCAGGAAATGCCATGGTTGGCACGGAGGGCTTGCCAAACCAAGCAGGAGACTCCCCATCTGCAGCAGGGCGCCTGGGCTGATGTGTCCGAGAACTGCAGAGCTTTGCTACTAGAGAGGGTGTCCTGCCACCGCCGAGCTGAGAGAAGGGTGCAGAAGCTTTGTTTGCAAGCCCAGAGAGGCACTACACGCTCTTGACAAACGTTTGTTGCTGTTGCGAGGTTATAAACTTTGATGAGCCAAAAGAGACAGAACTTAAATTCTGCAAAACCTGGGGATTTGGTTCTTCCCCTTTCCCCTCTTTCCCTGAAATTCACAGCTCGCATTATTCGACACGAGATCCTGTTGATATTCATATTCTTGAAGAATTAATGACATATTATGTAGCTGATTATGTCACTGTGAATGTATACTACATCTTTGTGTATTCACGTGTCTGAGATGTACCACAGAGAAGTATTTATATGTGGGTATCTCTGGATCCGTGAGGTGAGGATGTGTGTGTGCGTGTGTGTATGTATATGTGGAAACTGCTGTGTGTTCTGCCTTCTTCCTGACATACTGGTTGCTATAGTGCAGTGATCTATTTGTGAACACCCAGAAGATCATTGCTATAGTTAAAAGAAACAGTGTTTCCTGGCCATAACTTCCTGGGCAATCTCTTCTCCTGAAGCGCCAGCATCAACCGATTCGGTCACGTTCCCTGGGACTCCGGGAGTGACACTGTAACAGGAGCTTCCTCTAGTTTGTCGCTTTTTTCCCACCAGCATATTTAATAATATTTAAAAATAGTTTTTCTATTTAAATCTAATGCATGCCTATTATTCACCGTACATTTCAGTGCTTCAGCCATCTTTCTAACAGACTGTCGAGCTGTGCAGCGTGTCGTGGCGTTGTGTCCTGTGTTTGCTCCTGTAATATGTGCCATTCTCCTGCTCCTCCTGCACATTCATCCACACATACATTTTCATCCACCTGCCCAGCCAGGGGAAATGTAGGAGACGGAAGCGGCAGTGCTGGAGTTCTGTCTGAACTGCTGTAATATTCTTTTTTCTTTTTCTTTTTTTTTTTTTCCTCTCCCTGCAGGTGTGAATGAGAGAGACTCTCTGCAGTATTTAGTGTCCAGTTGTACTGGCTCCGAAGAACAGCAGCGTCGCAATGCCCCCTCCTGCTGATATAGTGAAGGTGGCGATTGAATGGCCAGGTGCCTTCCCCAAGTTAATGGAAATAGATCAAGTAAGTGCCTGTGTACCTGTGCTCAGCTGGCCCTGTTCATAAATAAGTTCTTCTGTGTATGTTTGTGTCTCTGCATTTATGTTTACTTCAATGCACATGTATTTTTCTGTGAGTGTGTGTGGGGTAGAGGGTGTTTCTTTATAAAGGGTGTAACCCTCTTCCTCTCTTACTGCTTAAGGTTTCTGATGTGTTTAGCTGGTTTCTTCATTCGCTTTTTCTTTCTGAACAGCTGCGTAAATAAGGCATTTACTGCTTGTGTGACCCACTTAACACTTTTGTGCCTTAGTTTGTTCAACTGTAAAATTGTGGTAATGTTGTTACCTCTGGGTGGAAAGTCTTCAAATTCTTAGTCAGTGCTTTGCATTTGGAGTAGAATCATACTGAATGGCTGCAGCAAGTGCAGGTTTTGGAACTTAAATAGCGGTGCACTGTGAGCAGGAGGATCTTTGTTGTTCTGTACAGGAATCTCAGGGGTTGTTCTGTTTAGCAGGTTAGTTCTCAAGCAGTGGCCCCACGGATGGATTGGAGGCAGTGTACAGAAGTTAACAAATTCAAAATGATGAATTTAAAACTCTTTTTAAGAAATTGGGATGGAGGGAAACAAACAAAAACAAGTTATACAAGGGCCGTGTTTTATATTCTGGACTTCTCTGAGACTGTTTTTGTGGCCCGTGTATTAATATTGAAAGCAACCTCTTTAATATTTAACAGCTTACCCTTAACATTTTGAAATCCTGCAGCATGTTACCTGGTTAGAATTATTATTATTTCTGTAAATAGTATTCAGAGTGAAGAAAAGCATTTTATAATGTGCTTTAGACCCTGGTGTGTCTGGGGACTGAGTACATTATAAAGGTCTATTGGAGAGGAGAGCATTTGAATTCACACTGAAAATGTATTACTGAAATGGGTTAGTAATTTCTTCATGCAGTGCAATGAGTTTCACTTGTAGTTAACCCTTTTGTGGCACATGCCTGGGAAGTTCCTGTGTGAAATTTGAAGAAACGTGGTGCTAGAGGGTGGCTGGAATCACACCAGTATGATTTTTAAGCATTCTGAAAGCCCCCTTAGAGGAAAAAGGAGTTCCCAAGTGAAACCAAACTTTGTAGGTTGATTTTTTTGACCTGCCAAGCTTTTCCATTTTCATTTGCTGAAATTTTTCAGTAAGCATAGAAACCTTTTGCCTTCTGGAGTGAAGAATGTTTTACTTTTTCCTTATATAACGAATGGTAGACACTGCACACTGTGTTCAGGGAAAGATGCACGTTAGTCACAATGAACTAAGTACAGTAGGGACAAAACTGAAAAAATATTATGAAGTGTCCTTTCAAACAGCAGTAAAATAATATGAAAAATATTAAAAACTAATATGATTTGGTTTAATTTACAAAAGCTTAAAGTAACTCTCAAAATCCCTTATACCTTATCTGTAATATTAGCTTACTTTCCTAGTACCTTGTTTTTAATTTTATTATGTAAGATTTGAAGGAGTCGAGAAAGATCAATGCTGAATTATATTGGGTAAAACTCCTCAAACACAGCCTACCAAGTTATCTGCAAGCTTCCTCAAGCCACTTTATGGGTAGGAGGAGGAAGACGAGGGACAGTAAGGCCAAAAGGGAGAAGACTTAACTGCAGCCTCCTTCCAATGCAGAGAGAAATGGAAATGAGGGAATGAAGTTTGAGAGTCTCATCCCTCCCCTTTCTGACATGGAAAGATGGGAAAGAAACATCCCTTCCTACTACCCATGCACACAAACATGAATATTTACCTTTTTCAAGGTTGGGAGCAATGTGGGAATGAACCTTGAAAATATATAGGGTGATACATACTTCTGAGCACACAGCTCTGCCTTTGATTCACTTAGTGCTAACTTTTCCTCAATCTGTTTCCTTTAAAGCATCTATTCAGTAGAAGAGCTGTAGTGGAGGAGCTGATTCATACCTCAGATGGCTAGCTGTCGGAGATGATAAAGGGGAGGAGGGAAAAGGAAGGCAGAAAAGAGAAACGACTTACCCACTGACCAGACACTGCAGCCAGTGCCTGTGTCCCAGGTGGGGTCTGCTCATTCAGTCACCATTTGACATATATTCAGAAAATCCTAAAAAGTTTTCCATGCTGGTTTCTTCTCTCTCTTTCTTATCGTCAAGAAAAACAGTACTTAAATGAACAGCACTATAATATTACTTTAAAAAAACCCAATAAAAACCCATCACTGTAGCATGACACAACTTCTTTGTCTTTCTGGGTACTGAGGCTATTCCAAAAACTGAAGTACAAATACCATGTAAGAAATCAGAGAAAAATCTGAGGGGTTTTTTAAGGTTGCTTATTGCATATACTTGGAAGCACTTATTTATATTCGGTTGCACGTTATCCTAATTTACCTGCTGTGTACATGCATGTTTTGCTTAACAATGAAGAGAGTAAAATGTTTTCAAAGTAAAGAAATGTCGCTGTGAAACCAGAACCATTGACTGGCAAGTGTTGGGCCTTAAAAGAGCTCATGACTATTTTTTCCACCAAAAGTTATTAAACTTTACACTCCCCTTCAGATGCATGACTTCTGACAACTTGGACTTCAGGAGGCAGAGAGCCTTTTCAAGTTGAGGCTTCCCACTGCATTTCTATAGGTTTGTCAACGTGAGTTCATCAATGATGGTTTTAAATTTAATCCTGCAAAATTAGTCTCAGTTAGTTAGAGAGACTCTGAGACAGAACAATTAATATATAAATAAATGCCTTTTGGAATTAGCCTCTGTGCCTGCTTCCAGTGAATGTGAAGAAAATTTTCTGCTCGTTCATTGACATGTCCTGTTTAATGTCAGGGTTTTACAAAGTGCTCTTTTATTGGAAAGTTGCTTTAAACAAGAAGGGCAAATCTGCCTCTTATTTACTGCCGTCTCTCTCTTACCAGGTGGGAACTAATTAAGTTGCAGTAAACCTGGCAACTGGCTGATGCCTGTAGGCATTAAAACTGATTTTAAATCATGTTCTTCTTGAGAGATGGACTTGATTGAATTCAGCTACTCTCTTCCAGAATACTTGGGGTTTATTTGGGTTTCTCCCCTAATTCTATCATTTTCCCCAATTACAAATTTGAAAAATAGCATCCAGACTCTTCCCTCCTCCATAAATCTGTACTAGCAATATCAAAACTCTGCCCAAAATTTATTTTTCATATGAAAATTTGATTGTGGCTTTAAGCACTGTGTATAGCGTTGATCTTTCATGCTTTAGTCTTCCTGTCATGTAAGGGGAGGAATGGAAATGAGTTGGTGTCTGAATTTGCATTGGGATCTTTTTGTGGACTTTTTAGCAATGCAGTCTGGGGAAGAAATGAATGGTAGATGCTGACTGTCTGTTATCTTTTTCTCCACTCTTCTGGCTGATTATTCTAGAAAATGTTAAGAATAGCACTGCACAGGGTCTGTACAGGTGAACCAGGATGCTGGCTAGCCTAGCCTGTCTTCTCTTTATTTGTCCCAGAAATAGCTATTTCATAAGAGGGTGGTATTTCTTGTGTTCAGTGAAAGTCTGCATGCTTTAATTTGTGCCCATTATGTATAGTTCTTAGCTGTTGGGGCTTTTTTACAACACAAATTATTTTAGGTAAGCCAATGCTGGTTTTAGGTTACCTGGATACTTTGTGGATTTATAGTTAGACTGCTCCTGCTGCAGGAGAAGCAGCTTCCATGAGAGGCACAAGATGGATATTTGGGGACAATATCTATTTTGGCTTATCCCATTCAAATCCACTCCTGTGTCTTAACACAAGTTGTGCTAAAACCAGATTTCTCTAAGCTTGGGGATGAACTTCCTCAGCCTTGGAGGTAAACAACTGTTTCTACAGAAAGGAACAGTTTATAATTAAACTTGGCCATACAGTCTCTTCCTCCAGGTTTGCTTTTACCTATGAGATCACTAAACATGGATTAAATTAGCAGATGTGAATCTTTACTTTAGCAAAAAGAAATGGAAGGTGGGGTGGGGAGGAGGAAAGCTGTGTTTTGGGGTGGGGAGGAGGAAAGCTGTGTTTTCTTTTCAAAGGACAAATCTCATACAGTGAGCAAAATTTACAGGAGCATTGTCATATGACAATTTCATGTTAATAAAAGTGCAGCACATGGTTGGAGCCATGGGCTGCTTTACATTAATATTCTCTCTAAAGTTTAGATTTACTCAGCAAGTTTATCTTTTAAGAGTGTCTTTCAAGTTGTCTCTTCTGACAGTGTCATTTTAATTGTTGTTGTTTTTTGGTCTTCTTCATAGAAGTCATTTTACTTCACTGTGTATTAAAAGGTCACCAGTAAGGTTTTGCTTTTTTAAAAAGTAGCTTTCAAACCTAAATGTGGACCTCTGGGGATTGTTAATTGATTTAGTGCAGTGTTTCTCAAACTGTGGGGAAAAATGTAGTTCAAAAGGGATTGTGAAATGCTTAATTAGAGAAAAGAAAGTGGCACATCGCTTCTGCCATGTGTGTAGACTAAGAATAGATATAGTTTCTGCAAGTACTGTCACTAGTAATAGCAGTATACCGAGACAATCCTGGCATCAGGAGTCTAAATGTATGCAATATTAGTGAGCACCAGCACTGCTCAAGCGGTGAACAAGAAAGGGATATTGATGTCTCACTGTACCGCAAAGTGTCACTCCCTGCGCTTCGTTCTGGCTCCAGACTCCGACTCCTTCAAAATTAAGGGGTTTAGCTCCTAAGGGAATGAAGGAAGAGAAAGGCACTTGCCTCCTCCCCACAAGCCTGCAAATTTATATGAGCTCTTACCCAGAAAGTGTAATGGTACTGCAGCAGCTGGAATTAGTGATGCTTTTTGGTATGAATATTGCTAAGGTTTCCAATGTTATTGCACATCCTGAGTTTATAGTAAAGGAAAATGTCAGTGCCTTTAACAGCTGACAAGATCTCAGTTTCTCGAAGACAGAGGATTGTGAATCAGCTCATGGGGAGAAGAAAAAAAAATAAAAAATCCAACACTGACTTATAAAAATGTTCCCTGCCTGGATTTGCTAGCGGCAGCTCCTTTCTGTCAGGTGGGAGAAGGAGTCAGTGCTCGAGGCTGGCCACTGCAGCTGTATCCCAGCCATTCTGAAGGAGGATGTCCGTTGCTGCTGATGGAAGACTTGCCCAAAGACAGATGAACCAAAAGGTGGCTACCTTTTCAAAAAGAATTGAAAAACACTTGGCTGCCTTAAGCCAGTTTGTTAAAGGTAGGGCTTGCTTAAAATCAGTGTTTAGGTGCCAAACAGATGCTTTTGGAGTTTTATTGCTCCTTGTTGTACCTGTCATATTTCAGCTTCACAAAATTGAATATGAAACTGTTCATAAAGCAGATGCTAATTGGCATATAAACATAGTGAAAATATTTGACAGTTTTGTAATGCTTGCAATTTTGTTACCATCAGGAATTATTAATAGAGATGGTAAAGAAATCATATCCACTATTTTTATGTGATTTTTTCCATTTTCTTTGTTGGACTAAGGAAAGGTCTCAATTTTTCACTTTTATTTATTTTTTAAAAGCTGTTCGGCAGCAAGAATAACCTTGGAAACAATAATGCAGATGTTTTAGTGCACTGGGTATAATTCAATGCGCTGACACACTTGTATACACAGACAATGCTTCACTAACATAATGAACCAATTGTTAAATACAACAGAGTTTGAAAAATATGATTCCTTTTCTTACAGGACTGCGGCATTGGAGTAGTCATCATTAGAGCCTCAGTTCTTTGATGTGGTGGCAGCCAGCCAGCCTGGATAGAGCAGGCAATGTTATTGTCACATGTTACATTTTATTAGTCTGGCTTGTCCAAAGCCACATTCCCACTGGTTGGCTGGAGTCTTTCAAAGCTGCAAACTTACGTCCTGTGGTGTGTGTGGCTGGGACCTCATCACTGAAAAATACATAAAAACTCTGTCTTACTGCTTCTGTCTAATACAGAGACAGCAGCAAGGCTTAGTAGATGGAAGAGGTAATAGCTGTGCAGAAGGGTTAGGCATTGTAAAAGAAAGGGAGGGGGAGAATAAATAGAAATGTTTAGTGAATTGCAGTCTAATGGATGCTATTTATGCTTTCTGCTTGGTGCTATCTTCTAGGTTAAGAACCATAAGTTCAATGCAGTAGACAGGGGTTGGTTGGCTGGTTGTTTTTTGTTCAATAGAAGTGCAAGTAGAGCCAGGACGCACTTGCGGTCTACAGAACTAATATCCCACTGTTCCTGATCTCCAGCATAAAGGATGCTCAGAAAATAATATTTTAGGAAAGAGATAAACCACTTTATTTATTCTCTCCTTGATTTTTGTGGGTTTGTGGGGTTTTTTTGTTTGGTTGGTTTGGAGTTTGGTTTGAATTTTTTCATGTCTCTGATTTTACTAGCTCCATAATTCTTGCCAGAACCTCCCTGTTGGAGCCTGAATTTTGCTGCCTGCAGCTGATGGCATTTTCAAGATGAAGGCTAAACATGACTTTAAGGTTCTTGCATCCATATAATTTTTTAACTATCAGCAGGAGTCCCATCTCTTAAGTTAATTCTGCTCTTTTTTAAGGGAAATGTGTAATGACGAGATTCCTTAAGTTATGGACCAATGAATTAATTCACATTCTGGCCAGCTGGAGTATCCAGGCACACTTTATGACTCAATTATATTCTGATTATAGACATACAGATTGTAATACAAAAGAGAGTAATACCAAAAACCCCACAGTATAATTTTTTTCTGCCCTCATGGCCCTCGTAGGCAAGCAATGTGTCAGTCATGAGCTGGGAGTTTGGGGTTTCTTCATTCAGTCTTCAAAGGCATGCTCTCCTAATAGGTTGTGTGAAAAGCCAAACCTTAAAGCCCTGCTTTGTATTTCAAAGTGTATTTTAGTTGTATTTTAAATATGTGGGGCAGGTGTGTTGCAGGCAAACATGCTGAAATCCACAGCTGTGGGTCCCCAGGTGTTTTTTGACAGTACTTTTCAGTACTCTTGATTGGGAGTTTTCAGTGTTCCTATTTATACTTGAGAAAACAGGGAATGTTATGGCTTGTTAGGACACTAGATAGGGAGTAAAAAAAATATCTGTAAAATACTGTTTATGGGGTTTTTTTGTTTGCTTGGTGTTTTTTGTTAATAACATTATATTTTGCTGCTTCCTTGTACAGTCACTGTAACACCCTAAACATGTGATCTGTGGGTCAATGCTTAGATCAGGTGAAATGCAGACTTAGGAGTGAGCATCTCTTTGGGGGTGGGAAGGGAGTAGTTGAGGGAGCTGCAACTGAGAGTGAAGGGGAGAGGACACAAATATCTGGGTTTCCCTAAGTCTCGTGTGCTCTGAGGAACTCCTACAGCTGAATTTATACCAAGGTGTTGCTACTGACATGTTAAAACTACCACCTTAAGAGCTGTGAACCGAGCTGATAAAAGCTCTCTGCCATCAGCAGCTGCACTTGTTGAGGGTTTTTCCTGTCGGCTCTGAGGTGTGAATGTTTCCTGCCCTGGGATGTGTTCCTGCGCCAGCAGAACTGCCCGGCCTTGGCTGCGTTTTATGGTCTCTGTTGCTGTAGCGCCGCGGTGTCCCCGTTCTTCAGGCATTCACTCTCTGTGGTGCTCAGCCGGGTCAGAGAAATCCTCTCTTTCATGTTTTACAGATACTCGGTAATAAATTAACAAGTCTGGTCTCACCGGTATTCCACTGTAGTCCATGGAGAGTGTTGATTCCCAGAGTGGTTCAGAGCAGGTTGAGAAGGTTGAAGTTCAAAGCACTCCAGCATCTCCCCCTCACAGAAAACGTTGTCTCTTACACCACAAGAAACCACTGTTGAAGTAGCGAGTCATGGATCCAGGTGTCCTGGCATTTGCTGTTTGCCACCAGTCCACTGTGAACCCTGGTGCATGACAGTAACAGATAAAGCCTCCTCTGATTGTGAAAAGAGGTGTTTTTCTGTTTTTTAATAGCCATAAAAATGACTTTATTACTGAAAGATTTATTAATATAATGATAGTGTTTATTATCAGACAGAATGTTGTATTTACTGGCTTGAAGTTCTGGTTTTTGACAGATGCACAGGTCAGCAACAGAACTTTTTTCCTTAATGCTGTTTCCCGCTAACAGATGTGCTGCATCGGCTATTTTTTCTGTGATAGGCTTAAAGATAGCAAAGCTAAGGGTTTTCTTGTTACTTCTGCGGTTAAAAGGTGTCAGATGGGGAGAGTGATATCCCAATCATTGTCCAAAAAGAACCCCAACACGCACAACCTAACAAACCAACCTGCAAAAAGAAAAAACAATGAATCTGTGTTAGTCGCGTGGAAAGGAGAGATATTCAGACTTGGCCTAAAAGAAACCTGCCTACAATTTCCTGGTCTTGCACAAAGTGTAACAGAACTGCACATGTAAGCACGGATTTCTGCCCAGATTTAGGCTTCTGTCTTCTTTACAGTTCACACATGCACATGCACATACACACACACACTTGCTGGTTGATTTGGAAGTGCTTTAAACCCAAGTTGGTGTGCCACTGGTGGTTTGAACAGGACCTAGGGCTTGGTCAGCATTGGTGTATTGGATATTCTTTGCTTACTTTTGCTCATCCCATGATTTCTCTGGAACAGGACCTAGTTTGAACAGGACCTAGGGCTTAGTCAGCACTGGTGTACTGGATATTCTTTGCTCATCCCATGATTTCTCTGGAACAAAACAGTGGTCTGGACTAATCCAGTTTACAGTCTTTCACGCCTGTGCTTAGTTCTTCCTGGTGACTGGTTCCCTATGAGTTCCCCATAGGGGTAGGCATGAAAGGATGAAACTGGTGAGGAAATTGGAGTGGGAAATCTCAGTCAGTGTTCTGCAAGTTACTTTGGACGTGCTACCAAATACTGAACAAACAGCAAGGGCAGGTACTCAGGAAGACCGAGTTAGGGATCTGTGTGCATCCCAGCACACAAAACCTGGAGACACCATCCGAGACACATGCAGGTGAGCACAGAGAGGGTGCCCAGGTGTTCCTGCATGGTGGATGTCACTAGGGCCACACCTGAACCTTGGACACCTGTGCTGACCAGCCAATGCAAGTAAAGCTTTACCAGGTGTATAAATTCACATTGGCTCTAGCGCTGCCTATGCTCCGTGCCATTGTCAGGATTCTCCCCTTGTGTGCAGATCACGAGGCCGTAATGCCCCAGTGCCATTTCCCACTTAACTTCAGCTATCAATTTTATACCTACCCTAGGAAAATACTTTTATTCTAACCAATGTGTTCAGTGCAGACACTGTGATAAGTTAGCTGAAGGTGTTATCTCCTGTAGGGAGCACGAAGTTTACTTTGATCTCTGTTATTTTGTGTATTAAAGCAACAGCCTGATCTTCTTAGAGCTTCAAATGAGCATCTCAGCATGTGTAAAAGCTCGCTTCATTTTTACAAGTCTAGGAGAAGACATAGAGACAAAAAAAAAAAAGCGCTAGCACAAAATACTCATTTCTATGAAGGAAAAACTTCAAAATATTTTTGGACTGATTGTAAGAAATTCTTTGAAGTACATTGACTAATAAGATAAATTTGACTTTTTGGAACTGTAAATGCAGCAAAGATAAGTAAATTTCCATAAACATAATTTTATTAAGATTAAGGTAGCAAAAACCTTTAAATCTATGGTCTTTGACATCAGGCAGATACTTAGAGCCAGAAAAAAAACAAAGTGACTTTGAATGGCCTGCCAAATGGATTTACTCTACAGAGAATGGAAACAGGCTTTTATCTCATTTTCCATGGTTCAAAAAGAAAAAAATATAATTCCTCACTTTCCTTTGTTTTCTAGTAGTGCTGCATTCCTATACGTGCAGTAAACAGTCGTGTCCTGGCACTGGTACCCAAACATATTTTTGTGCCTTGCAGTTTTTGCTCTCAGGACTGCAGTGAGATTCTGGGGGTGGCTGGGAGCCGGCTGGGAAGTGGCCACGGGAGCTGGGTGCTCACCTGCCTGTCATTCCCAGGGCAAAGCAGGGTTCTGCTGGTGAGGAGAGCTGGCTGTGCAGGCAGGGTGGCAGGACTGCTGCTGCTGCTGCCAGCTCTGCGTGCTGCCTGCCAGAGTCTCCCTGCAGCACGCTCTTGCCAACCAGCCTCTGCCAGGGAGAGCGCATGCAGGGAGTCGTGGCAGCCCTAGCCTGCTTGCAGTGACACCCCTCTTGTGAACAACATGCTGGTGGCAATTTATCTCCCTGCTATGGAAGGGGGAAAGAATTTTATCTGGAGACTTATACGTAGGGGGAGTGCAGCCCAAGGGATTGTTAGGAGCAGCAGCTTATTAGTATTGCTAGTACTTATTAGTATTGCTATGGTGGTATTTATTTTACATTTATTAATTTGTAAAGTGTAATCAAATCACTAATTGCAAACTCTGTGTCCCAGAAGAGTTCCACTTTTTTTTTCATCTTGTTGCTTCCTTCATCATGAGTTGTGCTTACTCACATCAGTGCTGTAGCAGCAGTGCCACAGGAGGACCAAGCTGTACCAGGAGATGCTGGCTGCATAAATAATTTTTATTGTTGAGGATCCATTTGCTTTTTCTTTTAGCTATTCTTTACAGGTTCTAATTGATTTCTTGCAGGAGTTTAATGTTTGTTTTGTCCAAGTTTTTAGTTTCAGGTATTGTCATACAATAATGCAAAGGTGGTGCAAAATAGGCAAAGGGGGTAGGAGGTGAATAGGATTGACAAAGGATGTAAAAGCTGATGGTGTAGAGAGCTTAGAAGTACCAAAATAATGACTCGAAAAGTAATCTAATCCAGCCTTCCTGGTATTTATATTATTGCTTGTTTAGGTTGTTAAGTTGTCATTTTGTCATAGTTTCTAATGGGAAACTATAGGTCCTATGGGAAACACTGGGGAGAAAAAGCAGTTACTCTTTTTGTCCTCCATTGTATTGAATCTGCTAGCTGGTTTCTGTTTACTTTGCAAAAGGAATTAATAACCCAGATAAAATTTTGTCAAAATATGGAAATATCAGAGCAAGACCTACATTAGCATCCTGAGGGGTGAAGGGGATGCAGCATGCAGAGCTGTGCACTCTGCTTGGCAGCAGTTTGCCTATAGGCTGGCACATGTGTGCTGAATGGCAAACTGAAGTTATCCAGCTCCAAACAAAGCTGTGCTCCTCCCTCTGTCCCTCCCAAAAGCTTTTTATTTTTTTTTTTTAAGATAGAGGAAATAAAGCATTTGGAAGCAGGGATTGCTCTCACAGGATTGCAGAAGCTGAAAAACCCTCGTAGAAGAGGACAGCAGGTCAAAGTAGCTGCACATAAATGACACAGTTACCCAGACTGAGGAACTGATCAGTCAAAAAAAAATTGGGGGGAAAACCCACTTCTTCTATCTGGCATGATCTGCTTGATCTGCTTCACAGCCTGGCTGCAGCTACACGAACAACTGAGCCGGTGCAACAGAGAAGCTGCTGTGGAGAAGGGACATGTTGCTGCTGCAGAATGGAGCAGTTTCCCACTTCTGCCTTTTCTCCCATGGGCTGGTGTTTGCTGCTCATTTAGGTTCATAGCAAGGCAGATGAGGAAATCGGTCCTGGTGAAAATTATTTCCGCCCCCCTTTCCTGGGCCAGCTTTTGGTTGATTTACTTCCCTGGTGTGGATCATCTTGGGTGGTCATGTGAAAAAAGAAATGGCAGTGAAAGAGGAAGGAAGGAAACCAAGGACTGAGACAATATGGTAAGCAGGAACAGAATCCTTTCAGCAGGTGCTTTCATTCACGTCTGATTAAAATGGTCTTGTGTTATGTTTCTGCCTGTTTATAAACTGGCTTTGTTGATTGGACTGTTGAAATAATAAATCCTTCCCTGATCCTGACCTGACCAAGGAGTCCCGTCCCTGGCTTTCTGTCTATGCCATGGTGAAGTACAGAAAACAAATTCAAGGGAAAAATAATTCTTCCTTCACATAACATGCCCTGATACTGAGTTAATTTTTCCACTAATAATTTTCTACAAAAATTAAAGGTAAAAAACTTATTTTGACAATGGTGTTGGATTGTTGGTGGGTTTATGGTGAGTTTTCTGTATTTTGTTTATTTTGTTTACTTTTTAAAAATTCAGTGAACTGTCATTATTGGAAGTAACTAGAGAGGGGGATCCTATGATGTTTAGGTGATTTGGGAAATTTTTGTGAAGCAACAGATATGTGTGATATTGTGTGATCGCCCAGTATTGGAGAAAAAAGGCTCAGGAGTCACTAAGCTGGTGAAATTTGGTGTGTGTCTTTTTGCCATGCAATTTCATCTATGGTTTGGGACATAAAGGGCATTTTCTCCTAGCCAGAAGTCTTCTAAAAACACTTGTGTATGCGTCCTGTGTTTGTAACAATGTTCAAAGCATTGCAACATCAACAGGCTAGACTGGTTTTTTCTTTTCTATTTTGGGACCCAAAGCAAGAGGGCTGTTTTGAGTCAGTCCAAATGCTCCTGTGCTCACAGATGTAGAGAATAAAGCGGAACTGATACATCTGGGATTTTAACACCTTCCAGCTGGTGTTTTATCAGAGGGGGGGGACCTGCATGTATGCACTTAAGAGAGAGGATTACTGTCATCATATAACCATCTCTGAAAGGGACAAAAGAAGGTTTAAAATTATTGAATGTCTTCTGGTTTCAGATGTCATTCCTGGAAAATGCTCGTGTTGATATCTAAATCTTCTGTTTCTGTTGGGTAATGAGATGCAGTGCACACAAAAGACCCTTTGATTTCTCAGTTGAGAAACTGAGTTTATGTCATATGGGCTAAGGTTGGCAAAAATGATAGATAATGTCACAATGCCTATATTTAGAATTGCTATCTTTATACCTTTATGAGACCAAAACAGCAAAAAATTATGAGGTCTTTCACACTTGATGCTAAACAAATACTGAAATGCTACTAGTTTTGTTCTTAGCATTTACTGGCTTTGGAATCATATTCAAAGAGCTCAGAGGTATTCTAATTTGGTGATTTTGCTTTTTCTTTCTTTTTTCGTTTACCAGAAAAAGCCACTGTCCTCGATAATAAAAGAAGTCTGTGATGGGTAAGTTCTGCCATATAGTACATACTAGATAAGGTGCTTTTTGAAGTATTAAACCGACCAGGAGATAATTTTTTTCCCAAAGAAAAACTAGATATCCTGTATGACTAGTCATTAGTTTCTTAAATCTTTTTGTGTTATCTCCAAATTTTGAATTTGCAGTGCATTTTGGATCAATTGCTTGCAAGATGAAGCTCCTAACAAAGCAGCTCCATCATGTGGGTGACTCTCATTTTGACTGCTTCCTTCCTTTCTGCACAGAGATGCATTTTGCCGACTCACTTTGGCTTGTGGTCCCTGCAGCTCATGGGTTAAGGGACTGCAGCACTGCCTCTGGCTTTGAATTTTGAGCACTGAGTCCAGTGGATGCTGTAAGCTGGTCCAGTTGATGTGACTGTTCATGTGAAACTGAAATGTAAATTGCAAATTCTGCAATATAGGCTAACAATTGGCTAAAACAAATACCTTGATTTAAGTTTGATGGATTAATTAAAAAAGCTGTTTTAAGCAAGTGCTACGACACAGGAGAAACTGGTTATATTCATCAAATTGCTGCTGAGCTAAAAGGGTGATATTTTATGCCTAATGTAATATATCAACTTAATACTGTATGCATTATGTATTGTATAAGCTAGCATAAATTTCTGGTACTGTACCTTTTTTTGGGGTCCATTTTGGTGACTTAGTGATCTTGTTTACAGCAAACAAAGATCACTAGGATGTATTTGCACTGAGGTTTTCCCTTTATAAACATGCTTTTAACTTGAACTTTGGAACTCGTCACTGAAAGCTATGGAAAACTCTAAGAAGTATGAGAAATATACGGGAATGACAGACGTTTGTTTGGTCATACTAAAATTATGTAAAGGGTACTTTTTGAGCTATTAAGATTTCATTTTGTGATTAATTTATTTTCATATTTCTAAGGTGGTCTCTTGCAAATCATGACCAATTTGCACTGCAGCATGCTGATAGTTCTAATTTCTACATCACCGAGAAGGTGGGTAAATCGTTCAATGCAATTCTTGCATAGCCTGTAAAAATATTTGCCACAATCATTTATTTTAAATTAAAAATATATGAAAATAGACTTTCCGTAATGGAATGCCACTGAGAGGGTAGGTACTGGGAGACCTATTTAATGACTTTTTAGCTGATTTCTTCTGTTAGGAAAAGCAAATAAAAGTCTGAATGTGCAAAGTTCTTCATGTCTGTTGAGTTTGAGACTTGAGCACTGAGCCCTTCAACTTTGATATTTTTGTGTGTTTAGTATTCTGCTAACAAGTGGTGTACAGGAAACTGAAATATTTAAAACATGAAGGGCTCTTTGAAGTCTGACAAGACCTTCAGTGCATGTCGCTTTCCTTTTTGGCTGAGCAGGTAGAAATAAGTTTCAGTGACTGTGTAATATTTGCTACTCGCTCCTGCCTGCTGTCTTGTCCTTATCCGGTTCCGTATGTTCTGCTGGCTCACATTTTTTGGTCCCCGGATAGCGTGGCAATAGGTGATTCATCAAGTGATGCAATGATTTCAGCACAGACTAATGAAATGGCTATAGCTGTAATAAAAATGGAATGTCTAGTATAAATATATGGGACATGCTCATCTGAATGGGACCGAGTAGAACATTCATTCCTAGCATTGCTGATAAAATTGCTGAAATTAAAAAGAAGAGATTATTTGGAAGAGTGTACGCGTAGTGCTGCAGAGGTACAATCTCTAAGCAATGGCAGGAGGACACTGTTTAAAACCTGCTGAAGTCCACATGCAAATTCCCTGATCTCAGTGGATTTTGAGCTAAAAAGACCTGAGCTTAACTGCGTAGATGTAGATGCCTCTTGCTCAACTCGTTATCAGTTTAGTTTGGCTTGCTCTTAAGTGGAGAGATCTCTTGGTTTTGTTTTGCATTTTGTAGTTCTTTAGGATTTGCTAACACGACTGAGACATGAACTAAGTTTTCTCTTGCTGTCATTATTACCCGCACCCAAGAAATAAAGGAAGCTTAGGCCCAGTTAAGCATTTGGAAAGACTACATTTAGCAAGACAGCAAGAACATTTGCTCATAAGATAGTGCTGTGCTTTTTTTTCTGGGCTCTTTTTTGTTTTGTTTTGTTTTGTTTTGTTTTTGTTTGTTTGTTTTGCTTGTTTTTTAACAGACCAGTTTCAGTTTTTCATTTAACTGCTTGCCACCCTGGACAACCTTCTCAATACGTCTCCCTTTGTTTTTTTTGGATCTTCCTCTTTTTTTGCTCGTGTGTTGTTTTGGGTTTTTTTTTTTCCTCTCCTTTCTTTTCAAGTTTCAGTGGACAGATACTTCAAAGACCACTACAAGGAAACCTGTTGAAGTAATTACTGACTTCTCTGTTTTGCCTCCACCCAAATTAAATAATGAGATTGTTCTCCTAATTGCCCTCAATGGTGACACAAGGCTTTCCAATAAAGCAGACAATTGAACTTTCCTGTTAGCTTTTAAATTCTGAGCAGTGAGTATTTCCAAGAAGCAGGGATTGAGTGAATACTTCAGCTTTTTGAAGGTCTTTGTCCTGATGCAATTGGAGGGATATTTCAGGCTTTATCTCCACCTTTGGAGGATAGGATTCTGCAGCTTTGGAGAAGAGAAATGTTTTCTGTTCCACATAAAAGAGAGTCTGATGGTTTTTGGCTGCCTTTAACTTGCAATAAGGATGGAAAATTATGGTCTTCTAGGACATTTTGGATTGTACTGCAGAGAGGACTTTGAGTTTGTTTATTCCCTACTGGAAATATGCAGAGTGTCTGACTCTGAGTCACATAAATAAGAGAGAAGAGCTCTAAATGCCACTAGAATTACTCAGATGTCTGTGACTTTCATTAGATATTGTTCACTGTTTATAGCTGGTTGTTGGATAGTGGCTGTGAAGAAAGGCTTGTATAGGCCATCACCCCTTCTACATACTTTCCCTCGTTTGTGTTCAATAGCATGTTGTTGCTCTCTGATTTAAAACATGAAAATCACCAGGCATGAGGACAAGCACATGCACTTCAAGGAAGCTACAACACTTATTTGTTAAAGCCCACATTGCTTTAATCTGACTCTTACTAATGGACATGAGCTGAGCCTTTTTGGTGACAGTGACAGCTTCTCACAAGTAAATATTTTTCACAGCTGTTAAAGGTGAATTGTATGTCTGTACGTATGCAGATAACATTATCTATAGGTCATGTTTCTGCAGAGACTGAGTGACTGCCTTGCCTCTGTAAAATATCACCATCTTTAAAGTTACCGGGAAGAAAAGCAATTAATCAGTTCTCGTACAAAGTAACAAGAAGCTTTGAAGTAAAAATGTCCCAAATGTTACATGACTTACAACTGTAGTTTTGTTTTTGGTGGCAAACAGCCCATCTGTGTTTTGGCTGTCATGTGCAGAACTCTGTGTTTTGTAGCTGGACCTACATTTCCCAATTATGCCATACATAAATAAAAACAACACCCAAGCAGTTCTGTCTCTTAATTTATTTATGTTTTGGCTGTATTATTTGGAAAAATGCCTCTACAGAAGTAGCAATAACTCCTTCAGGCAGTATAAGTGAGGTCTTTTAACCAATTTTGATTCAGCCAGGGTTCCTAGTAGAGATAGGGCTTATCACAGCAGACCCAATTTTGGTTGCTGCCTCTGGGGTTATAATATGGCTATATCTGTGCCCCTGAAAGTGTTGTGGGAATTGTTAACTATGTTTTTAAGCCTTTTTTTCTAAAAATGAGAGAAATAAAAGTAGAGGGTATGTAAACAAGAAAACCAAGCAGGCATAGTGCCTGTGCTGAAATCTGTATGGTGTTCTGATCACAAAGTGTTTGATTTTTAATTACCTTAATAGGTGTGTGTGTGTTTTTAAAGGCCTTGCTTATCATGAAGGAGCGTTTCTCTGTTAGGTCAAATATTTAAAAGCCTGACTTCTGAGTCAGGATCTTATCGTGCTAGATGCTACAAGATAAGAATAAATAAGCCACCTTTGCTTCAGTCTATCCAGGCTGTACCTGAATTAGATGCTTGTGTACATCAGGTGCAATGACTCAGGCACACTATAGCCTGGGGGAGCTCAGATTTAGAAAAGAAAATGCTGTATGAAGAGTATAAAATGGCTGTATAATTTTGCGTGCTCTGTGTGTTCCCTGGCTGAAAACCACGGCTCGGAGTAATTGTTAGCTGTGTTCCTCTGCTGGCAGTACAAGCGGTGCAGGGACAGACATTCCAGGGGCTGATGGTGCACGTTGGTGGGCATGGCTGGTCCCTTATCACTGGTCACCCTTGGCCTTGCAGATCTTGGCCATGTCTAGATCCATTTGTAGATCCGGGGTTTGGCTGGGGAAGGATGGTGTTCAAGCTGGTTTCACTGCTGGAGGCAGAATGTGGTGGCTTCTAACCCTCCACCTGAGCAGCTACCAGAAATGAAGGGTTGGCTGCTGGTGCTGAGGGGTTTGTGAGTCAGCACTGAGCATGCAGTGGTGACAACAGTGACTTTTTTTGTTATCTTTTAAATACAAGGACATTTCATTTATCTGTATATTGAATGCAAGCCATTTTTATTGTCACAATTTTGTTGTGTTTGGTTTTTTTACGTCTGATGCATCAGAAGACTCCCTGTGGGTTTTATTCCCTTCTTTCCTGTCTCTCACATTTCCCTTTTATTCTTATTGCTTGAAGTGGAGGGGAGCAGACACTGAGTTTACTCCATTAGTTTTGAGAGACTTTTAATTCTGTTTTGCAAGAAGAGCTGCACCACCTTCCTTTTGTTGTAATTATTTGGCTCTGTGCTATGTTTGAAGATGGGACATCTTTCTATCCCCTGTCTTGCCAATGCTGGGAACCTGGGTGAAGTCCCTGGTGCTTGTTCTTTTTCAAAGGTGCTTTTATTTGTGACTTATTTTTTGCTGAACACAACCTGAAATTCCACCATGCCATTACAGGCTCCCTGTGTGAGAGTGTATGCAAATAACAGGACAAGAAATGAGCCATTTGTACAGCTGGGACTTTTTGAGTTTTTACATTTTTCATATTCATCTGTTTTCATTGATTAATTGAATTTCAGTGAGTTGAAAGTAAACATTCTTAATAATGAAGGTTTCTGATTCATCGAAGGACCTGGTGTTTCTTAAGCAGATGAGAATGAGAAGTAGCACGAAGAGTGAGAAATGGAGAAATGTATTAAGTGAGCTGTTTCATTTTCCATTTTGCATTACTCTTGATAATACACTTGTTAATAGTGCTACATAAATGGTAGCTTGCAGGTTTGACCTGGATCAAAGCATGCCCAGCTTTCCCTTTTCTCTGCCGCTTGCAAGACATGGTATTTCCCGCATATTCACAAATTTCTTACCATTTGGGGAAATCAGGACAACCCTGCAGAAATTCCCTACAGTAAGGGCAGCACATGGCATCTGAGTGGCTGTGCTCCTGCCTGCTTGATGGATGCTGGTAACCCTGCTGTTTAGACTCCAGTAAAATCTAGGGGACACCAGTATATTTTTCAGATGAACAGAGGTAAAACTTGAGTATCCATATACTAAATCACTTTCAATCCTCCTTTCATTCAGGCTGATTTCAAGAGCAGTGGTAATGGTTATCCTTCTTTTAGTTCTCTTAGGATTCTTTTTGTAGAACTTTTGGTCTATACTAAATTTTCCAAAGAAAATAATTATGTCCTGTTGACCCATTATAATTTCTGGCCCCAGCACAAACACCTTAATTCTTCTGCTTGCTTCTTTTAAAAATATTTGTTATGGTAATCTTCTGTTTAGTTCCTTAGTTCCACATCAAGGCTGATGAGATGGATCAAGTGGGTTTTTTTTTAAAAAAAAAAAGCTGTATAGATGTTTTCTTGAATTAAGTTTATAATTTTGCCACACAAGCACTCCCTGGAGAGGAAAGGCTCTGAAAAGATTTGGCTTTCTGTTACAGCACTTGAAGATTGGTATGGCATACCAGGGGCACAGCACAACTGCTTGGGTTCCGCTGATAGCAAACAGTTCTATGTAAGGCTTGGCCAACAGAAGAATACTCTTTAATTCATCTTTATACTTAAAGAATAACCTATTTGGATGGGTAGTTTTCCAAAGTGCAGTGAACAGATATAACAGGTTAGTGCTGAAAGAGGGTGGTTCTGATTTCTTCTCCCCTTCCCCAGAAGGTCCTGCTACTCGTTTTTTCTTCTTTTTTTTGACAATTTTTGAAGGTGGTGGCAAGGGGGGGAATTGTTTTGTGCCATTTTGTGCCACTTTAATTCATTAAATTTGCTTAATAAAAAGGCTGCTTGATCTGATGCAGGGATGAGGCAGGACTCTTGAATCATGTCCAGGAATAGCCTCTAGACAAGAAAGAAGTAAAGGAAGGGTAGGAAGAAGAATGGAACTTTGCTTTTTTTAACAGCTGTGAGCTATCCCTCAGTTGTTTCTGGAACTGGGTTAAGCTGACATAGAACAAAATTTTGTCAGACTCCAAGTGTGGGGAAAAATTGAAAAGGGATGTTTTACCTATAGTCCTTCTGTGGGTGAGAGGAGGGGCACAGGAAGGGTGTAGGAGTGGGATGTATGTCCTAGAGGGGCACAAACACCTGCAGGCTTCCCCTTAAACAAGTCTCAGTGCTGTGGTTACAAATGTGGTGCTTGCAAAATGAGCTGGCCCGCTTTCCTGCTTATACCATACTGCTTATTCCTGTCTTCTACTGTGCAAACCCCAAAATGCTTTGATCTGGTTTAGTTCTCTTGTTGACTGATACAACAGTTTATGCCACATATAACAGTAGTAGGAATGAGCAAGGTGTCGAAAAGCAAGACTCTATGGTAGCAAACTGTGCTTTGATTTGGCAAAAGTGACTGAGCCACAGTCTTGGCTTCAGTATTCAGCTATTCTCTAAGCATCTGCTTAAGCAGCCGCTGCTCCTGTGCTGACGCCTCAGTGGTGCTATGAGTGAATGTGGTCGGTCACCTGCACTGAAGAGCTGACTTCAATTTGATAATCCTCACTTGGGATTATCTTACTTGGGGTATCTTACTAATAATAGTGTGAGCGCAGCTAAGTCAGTCATTTCCTGATGTTTATTTTTCAGGGTGCAGCTCTTATGTTCAAACTTATCAGAGGACGATAGGGCTGCTTGTCATCGGCCCACCCCTTCCGTGTTACTGGCACAACTGTGCTGTGTGTCTGCGTGGTTGCTTGAATTGGGGAACTGATCCAGGTTAAAAATAACTTGTGTGTAATTTCTTTTAATGTGTCAGAAGGACGTCTGCTCGAAGTGTTATGCCACTGCTGCTCTGCAGAACAAGTGGTGCCTGGTAATGTTGTCCTTGTAGATCAGTCCACTTGCAGATGGGTAAATCATGCAAAGTTTGGTCTTTTTCTTAGGATGTGGTTTAAGTGGCAGTCAAGTTGGTATTACTGTGGGTTGCTGGAGAAAAAGGTAGTGGAGTTTCTTTCTCTACTCTGTTTCTTCCTTGTTTTTGCTTCACTAACATCCTAGTGACTGCTGCTGGACGGTGAGTTTATTCAAGTCACAGATCTGCCAAAAGAAAACTCTGGGCTCTGGAATACCTTTTATTCTCCTCCTTTTTGTGAATGAAGGGGAGAGGAAGTGTTACATTTTTAAGGTCAGGTGGTTGACTGTGCTGCTGTGTGTTGGTAGATCTGATGTAAGGGAAGTGCTGGGAGCCCACACACTGGAGGGATATGTGCAGAATTGTGCGTCTTGTGGGCTGTAGAATTGCACTGGCTAAGGTACAGCCTGAAACTGCACCACTGGTCTAACCTGGTTTATTTATTAGCTTCTGTAATCCTTGAATAGAGAGATAAATAGCATGCAGAAAACATCCTCTTTTTAGAAACTTCAGACAAACTACTTAATTTTTTAAGGAAAATGTTATCACCAAATTATAACATGAAAAACCAGAAGACGTTGTCCCTTCTTTTCAACAGCTTCCCAGAAAAGAAATTTTATCCCAAGATTAATTGCATCAGTATTTTTTCTAAAACAGTACAGTTCTGTCATGCCAGAGATGTTGGTACCATGTTGGTAATTACCTGTATAACTTAGCTTACATCTTACGAAATATTTTGGTGACTAAAAATAAATTTAAGAAATTCCCTGCCAAGTCAGCCAAATGAAATCTCATCTCATAATCTCTCTCTCAGAGTCTCTAGCTCTAGCAGTAGCAAATGCTGTTCAGGGTAATGATCTGATGATGTCTTTCAGTCTCTTTATGCTACCTCAGTGTTCCCATTTGTTGCACTACAGGTACTGGAGGCTACACCTACACTTAGTCTGTTTAATATCCTGCTTTAAGGCCATGCCACTCTTTCATCTCTTCTTGAATCTGCTGGTATGGTCTTCTTTTATAACCTCTGACAGCAAGCTTGAAGAGTTTACTGCCTTCTGAATGAAAAGTGTATTCTTTATCTGCTTTAAACTGATCCCCTACTGATTTCATCAAGTACCCCAAAGTTCTCATACTGCAGGGCTTCATGAAAACAGTTCTGCATTCTGGTTGTACACTGCATTCTTTCCTGTGTCCTTTGTCCCTCCAAACTGAGGAGACCCTGCCTTTTGAGGCAGCTGCTGAAGCCCATTGGACACTTGCCTTTCTCTGCATTTTCTCAGAAACTACTGTGCCCTTCCTAAGATGTGAAGATCAAAACTGTGCTCAGTGCCCCGTATGTGGGTACATGAAGTTCCTGTGCTGTGGCAAAGTGACACCCTCTGTCTTGTTCCCAGTGCCACCTCTGGTGACACCCAGTGTTTGCGGGATCCTGTAGCACATTGGCTCAGTGCTTTAAGGGACATCTGCCAGCAAGGACTTTGCTTCTCTTTCCTGTGTTGTTAACTTAGTAATGAACTCTGTAACTCTAATATTTTGTGTCATTTTGTCCTTATTTACAACTTGTACAAACTCATCCTTGTGGAAATGTAATGGAGTCATTAACTTAAAGTGCATTTCACTGCTCTAATTTTCTGTTGTTCTGTCTATTTGGAGGAAGGTGCAACAAAATAACAGCAGTATGGAAATAGGGATGAATCTATTAGTAAAGGTAATAAACACAAGAAGAATTTTAGATTTCTTGGCTATTATTCTCTAGGGTGGTTAGAGAAGTCTTGAGGAAGCTGTTTGGTCAAGGTTAAAGAACAGTTGTGTGAGCTATAACCATGGGAACAAATGCTTCTAGGTCTTCCTCAAATATGTTAAGAAAACATTCAATTCCAACCAGTTAGTGCGAGCTGAATCTTGAGGCATTTTGCAGGGTATAACAGATTATTAAAACGATAAGACAAATGTGCGGCAAAATAAATTATTTTACCTGATAAATTTTCCAGTGTCACTGCAGCAAAGCTCTGAATAAATAGGTTCACTATTTTGATAGAGGTTTTTTAAAGTGAATTTTCTTACCTTCATCTGTCTGCATGGTTTGGTGGACTCTGCTAATGCTTGAGGCCTGCTTTCTGGATGCAAGTCTCTGCAAGTCTCCTGCACGTGTTTTGGGCAAAGTAGTCTATGGTACAGAAAAGCAGAGCTTTGAGACTAAACAGTATCTGGTGGCAGATAGTCATAGAAGCATAGAATTGTTTAGGTTGGAAAAGACCTAAGATAATCAAGTCCAACCTTTAACCTAGCACTGCCAAGTCCACCACTAAACTGTGTCCCCAGGTGCCACATCTTTTAAATGCTTCCAAGGATGGTGACTCAACCACTTCCCTGGGCAGCCTGTTCCAGGGCTTGGCAACCCTTTCCGTGAAGAATTTTTTCCTGCTATCCAATCTAAAACACCCCTGGTGCAACCTGAGGCCATTTCCTCTTATCCTATTGATTGTTACTTAAAAGAGACTGACCTCCACCTTGCTGAGCCCTGGGGAGCACCACTGATGACCAGCTGCCACACGTAACCAGCTAAATGTACCTCCACTCATCACCACCCTTTGGGATTGGCAATCAAGCCAGTTTTTTACCCAGTGAGCAATGCACCTGTCCAGGCCATGAGCAGACAGTTTCTCCAAGAGAATGCTGTGGGAGACAGTGTCAAAGGCTTTACTAAAGTCCAGGTGAACAACATCCACAGCCTTTCCCTCATCCACTGATCAGGCCACTTTGTCAGAGGAGACCAGGTTAGTCAAGCAGGACTTGCCTTTCATAAACCCCTCCTGGCTGGGCCTGATCACCTGGTTGTCCTGTGTGTGCCTCGTGATGTCACTCAAGATGATCTCTTCTATGACTTTCCCTGGCACTGAGGTCAGACTGACAGGCCTGGAGGTGCCCACATCCTCTTTCTAGCCCCTCTTGTAGATGGGTGTCACATCTGCTAATCTCCAGTCAGCTGGGACCTCCCCAGTGAGCCAGGACTGCTGATCAGTGCTCGAAAGTGGCTTGGTGAGTACTGCCACCAGCTTCCTCAGTGTCCTTGGGTAATTTCCATCCAGCCCCATAGACGGTGTGTCTAAATGGTGTAACATTTCCCCTTGGATTATGGGGATTGCAATCTCCTCCCCGTCTCCGTCTTCCAGTGCAGAGAACTGGGTACTTTGAGGACAACTGGTGTTGTCATTAAATACTGAAGCAAAGAAGGAATTAAGTACCTCAGCCTCTTCCTCATCCTTTGTCACTTATGTGTTCCCTCACATCCAGACCACCGATCACAGGATATTCTGAGTTGGAAGAGACCCACAGGTATCATCAAGTCCAGCTCTTAAGTGAATGGCTCATATGGGCATTGAACCCCCAGCCTTGCTGGTTTTAGCTCTTTGCTCTTTCTAACCAAGCTAATCTCATCTGATGGAGATTCTCCTTAGCCTTCCTTTGTTGCTAATATGTTTATAGAAACATATTTGATTGTGTTTTCCAGCAGTAGCCAGATTAACTTCTAG
>VZTA01012215.1:284923-311623 GCA_013398855.1 Mohoua ochrocephala | reverse complement strand
TGGAAAAATAAGCAGAAGACACACTAAAAATAAATAGCTTGTCAAGTGGTTTTTTTTCATACTTTGGTAAGTTACCAGTACTTATTAAATAATACACAAGTAAAGCATTTCTTTTCCCTTTAAAGCAAAAGAAAAGGATGATCTCTAAACTGAAAAAAAAAATCAGAGCAGGGAAGCATGCCTTCCTAATAGGTATGAAATTTAATAAGCTCTTTCTCCTTCACAGTTAAGACAGGGGAAGTGATTTTGCTGGAAATTTATGGAAGTTTAGGTCCTCAGGGCAGGCTGGGGACAGGTGGCTCTGTTCATGCTTGTTTACACAACTCTCCTAGGGCAACACAGCCTGACTTGCCAACCTCTGGGCTTGTGCCCTTCTGTGACACTGGGCCAGATTGTCAGTGTTAGCCTAATAATTCCTGGAAGTCTGCTCTCTCCTTGAGCCAGACCATCCATTTGCCTCATATGTGATTCAACACACAGCTTATCCCAAAGCTCCAGAGCTGGCAAGTAAAGGCAGCTTCGCCTCCCTGTGAGGCAGATGTGAAATGCTACCTTTTCAAAGGAGGGGGGCACATTTCTTTGCCACAAGGTGTAAAGGTAGGTGAGCTCACAAATGTGCTAACTTCTAACTACTAGTCCATAAATTTTCCTGCATCTGCTTCTAAAGAGTAAGATGTGAATGCAGGAGAACAAGATGTTACTGGCAAACCAAAAGGACTTTAGAAATAAAATTTACAGAAAACAAAAATTTAATGTAAAAACAACTAAAGGAAGCTTAAAGTTAACCTACTGAGTCTCATGAGAACCTGCCTTGGTCACTGTGGAGCCCTCTTCTAAATTAATCAAATATATGTCACCTCCCCTCATCATAAAGCAGCTAAGAAATCCCTTAATCCAAGATCATGCACCACCTTTTATCTTCTTCCTTCTCAGCCTCTTGCCACCTACCTCCAAATTCCTGTGGGAGCGCAAGCTCTTGCACAGCCTTGGAATAGGGGCGGGGACAGTGAGCCACCAGCTTCCACAGCAGAAAGGGGTTTCCACGGGAGATTTGCCAAGAAGTAGATTTGATGCAGGCTATTGCTTTGTGGGACATGCAAAGTGGATTAAAATAATGTCCTTCTCTAGGAGAAAGCTGTAAGCTGCACACTGCATTTATTTTGGCAAGTGGAGCAAAGGGGTAATCGCTAAGGCGCTGCCAGTCTACCATGAAATCATGGTGGAAGCACAAAGATACACAAGACGCTACACAGATGTTCAGCATATATAAATAATTCTAAATTAATTTCCAACCAAGAACCCTGGTTTGAAAAAAACTTGTAACCCTGTAAACTGAGTCTAAGTCCATGTAAACTGATAAATGTTTCTATTTTCAAATGGATGAGGTAAACTTTTTTCTCCCCATAATAAAATAATAAAAATAGACGGCTAATGCGAAGAGTGGAGCAACAGCTTCTTATGCAGCTGGTCTGTTAACTTTCATCACAAGCCAGTGGTAGAATCCTCATTAGCATCAAAACCAGACCTGGGCTCTCTGTTCCAAGCTTTCCTAGTGGCAGGATTTTATTCTTAATAATTTAAACTTTGAAAGTTCATTTCATTTTGAGGAACAGATGGAGGCTCATGTGTTTACTGACATTTTTCCCCATCTGTGATAACACAAGCAGGTTAGAGAATGAGTAGATTGTAAACAAAATAGATTAGCAAATTTTAAATAAATGTTTCTGAAGATTCACAAATGAAATGCAGATTCTTTTGTGTGTAGTACTAGTAAGATACAAACCTCTGATCAGTCTAACTGCAGAAAATAGTCCTATTTCAAGCAAGCATTTCTGTAAAGAAAATTACAGTGACAAGAAATCAGAACTACAGTCCTTCTAAATTGAAGAATAAATGCACGCTTGGAGGGGATTTGGGATTACACAAGGCTCATTCTAATTCAGTGGTGCAAAAGATACCAACAGTAGCTCCTTAGAAGGAGAGAGCAGACTAAATCTAGTTAACTCTAGAAAATGATCTTGATTCTGTCCTGGCACAGCACACAAGAGTGTATTCAGGGACAGCTGCTCTTGAGGAGACTAGAGGGAGAGAAAGCAGTGGCAGAACACTTCCACTGGTGAAAAGCAGCTTGATGTCTCCTCTGAGGCTGTTTAAGAGATGGATTGCTTCAGAGCATCAGCATCTTGGCTCTCCCTCACCCTTCATACCCGTTTCCCACCTGCCTGTGCCAAAATGCTATTCAGCTTAGTGTCTGTGGAACAGTGGCTGAAGGAAGAGTCGTAATGTCATGACAGATTTTCTGTCACCAGAGCACAGCTTGACTGTTGCTGTGGAGAAAAGGAAAAAAAAAAAAAAGAAATCAGGAGTGCTGAGAATGCCTGAGTCCAACTTATGCTGTGATTTTCAGGTATTAGGATTTTGGAGCCTTTGAAATCTCCCCTGACAGGGTTTGGGCTGGTTTTGGTTTTCTTATGACAAATTTGCAATTAGGTGTCTACACAAAGATACATTAACTCAGAAGTCCATGGAAAACCACATAGACGGAGAAGTACGTGAAAGGTCACAATGGGTCTGAGATCAAAATGTAAGCTGAAGTAAGGCATGTTGATAGATGGTGACATTTTAAAGGTGCCAAAGTGCCCTTGCAAACCCTCTGAACTTTATTCATTGTGGAATAATAAAAACTTTAATATTCAACATGCAAAACCAATAACAAAACACCCTTATCCAAATTAAGCACACTGACAGTGTCTATACCAGTAAACTAAGCAGGGCCAGGGTCTAACGTGGGCTACAGCCAGCCTGCACAGTAAATTGCTAGCAAGTGTTAACTCCCTGGCAGAGATTTGGCCAGTGCCAAAGTGCAGTCTCAGTCAATGGCCTGTGGCAGGTGCAGAAACCCTGTTTTGGGTATGGCTTTAGTGGACTGGGGCTGGGTGGTGGCAGTCAACCTCCAGACTCTCCCAGACCATTTTATCTGCAAGAATAAATGCAGCCTGTAGTTCCAAACCAAAAGGGAAAAAAATTAGGCTGCTAAAATCTGTCAGCAGCAGAATTTCCATCTCACATAGGTTTATTTTTTAACCATGTATAATTCCAAATCAGTTTAAAATGTCAGTTAAAACAGGAATAAATGTCTAGTGCTTTAAAGAGAAAAAATGAGAGTATTTCATGGAAATGAGTCTGGACCCCTAGTAAGTAGCACTTATTAGATGGAGATCCTCTCATTAGAAAAGTGGGTCAGACATTTATTATGTGAGTCAGAAAGGCAAAGGAGATATGAGTCTTGTCTAGTCACCCTTAATAATTCCATAGCACATGTATTTGTCTAGATGGCAGCCCTGGTTCTTCTGAAATACCTGGGTGACGGCCGGATACTGGCAGATGCTGAGCCCCCATTATGGAGGAACGGGCAATTTCAGTTCTTGTTGACATCCCTGCTGAAAGTGCTTCCCAGCTGAGGGCCTTGTCTGACAAAATTTGGAAACTAGCCCCAACAAAACAGATGTCTGTAATATACACAGACTGGCACGGAAGGTCTCAGTCCTGTTTGTTATCTGGAAGAATGTTAAGTGGGAGATTCCCCCATCTTACCTGACTGTCATGCGGATAAGGGTAAACTAATTTAGTCCGGGCTAATTTCACAAAATATGGTGTACATAAACATCAAAGTAGGAACTACCCTTTGAAATTTCCTAAAGCTCTCTTTAACTGGATTACTTTGCAGCACCTTATGAAAAGAAAAATGTGAATTTAGTATGAATGTTTCCAGGCATCTCTTCCCATTTGGAAACTACATCTGAATCTGTGGAATCTATCTACATTACCGAAGTTGTGACCCTATTCAAGCTCAGTTCTTCACTGTTGCTCCTACTTTAATATCTGAAAACCAAGAGTAATAAAGAAAAAGCCACTACAGAAAATGAGACTAGGCTCATTTATCAGAATTAATTGAGACCATTAGGCTTGCTTGCTAGTGATTTGGAGGGCTTTTATTCTTCTAGCTACCCTTTCAAGGGATAAAATTTCCATTTCTTTGAACGCTACAGAACTGTCATCTTTAATTATCTCAGATATATGAAGGAATTGTTTGCAAAATAGCTGTAGCCAGGAGTAAGGACACTGCAGATTGTCTAGTAATTAAATGTATCCATCATACCAGATGGAATATGAATGGTAATATTATTCTGAAGGAAGGAATGAAGCTGACAGGCAGACTAGTGATCTGTTGGGTGACCTGACAAGGAAAATACATCCTCGAGTTGCATGTTGCCTAAAGCAGAAACCATCTCCAAAGTCATGGAAGAAAGCTGGAGTCGCTCCATTAGAAATCATTGGTAAGCAAACTTTGCAAGTCTCAGGTTTCTTACCTGCACAGAAATTACATTCCACATATGAGAACAAAAATCTCAAAAAAATATCCTAGAAAGGACTAAAAGTTTACAAAAGTTGTAATTACTTCTGTTGTGGCTATCATTATGTAAAAGTAATATAATCTCTTTAAGGTAAAGTCCAGCAGAAAGTATATTTTACAGATTTTCAGAAGAACAAAATATTGTAAGTAAAAAAGAGTTTAGGAAAGTCAGATTGCTTTAAATCACTAGTTCTTTCTTGCACAGTTACAAATTTTGCTCACTGCTAGTCTAAGTTTGAGGGAGATACTGTCCTTTATTTCAGAAGTTCAAGTACAGTGCACACTGGTGGTTTCCATCTGCCTTTGAGCTCCTGCTGAGCTGCAATATCTGTAGGTAGGTAGATTAAACCAGTCACACAAGAGCAGAGGAAGAAAACAACACATTCAGCAAGGCTGCCCATTAAAAGCACCAGTCTTCTTTCACATAACATTTAACCTGCACTGACCTTGAGAACCAGTTCTCTCCTTCACTCTGAAGTCATCCTGAAATGTAAATGTAATTGCATTTTTTTAAGTAGACCCCCAAAATATTCCTCAATTGCAGTCTCTTTTTAAATATATAGTTTGTTGCACTGCTGGCCACACCTGGAGCACTATATCCAGTTCTGGGCTCTTCACTGCAAGAGCCCTGGATATAATGGAGTATCCAGCAGAGGGCCTCTAAAATGATTAAAGGACTGGAGCACCTCTCCTGTGGGGAAAGGCTGAGAGGAACCTGACATGGCTCCACCTGGAGAAGAGAAGGCTCAGAAGGATCTTATCAATATGTATAAATACCTGAAGTGAGTGAACAAAGAAGATGGAGCCAGGGTGTTTTCAGTGGTGCCCAGTGACAGGACACCAGAGGCAAGGAAAACAAGCTGTAACAAAGGAGGTTCCCTTTCAACATCAGGAAACACTGAACTCAGTGCACTGAACTCAGTTTTAAGGCTGAAACTCAGATCTTAAATGTTTGCAAAACATTTCTAGGGTTTTTTGTGAGTATTTTAGGAGAACGTCCCTTTTATCAAGGGTTTTCCAGCAGGTTAGTTTTTCCATTATCAATACACTTCTGAACATTTTCTAAAAGACGAAGGAATAGATATAAAAATTATATCAAAGATCACATTGCAAATATCAATCTATGATGGAAGATGTGTTGACACGTGGATTTTAATTCTACAAGGCTTTGCTTTCAAATTTTTCATGGGGTCATAAAGGAAAATGTAGTTTGGACAAATTTGACAGTTTGTCTGCCAAACTTATACTAATTTCAACTTTTATGGAAAATACAGCAGGAAAATATGGCTCTCATGGCTTTAGAAAGAGACTGTTAATCTGACTGTCCCTTATGAAGAGAAAAGGTTACCAGATTTTAGCTCTATTCCATTTTAAAACATTAAATATACAGGAAAGGGAAGAGAGTGAAACACTGCAGATTTGCTAAAACCTTTTAAGTACTTGCTTTACCGAGCACATCCCTCTATGACTTACTTTAGTTTAGCACTCATATTTCGGTAAGGATGATCTACCTTCAAGGTTCCATGTGGGATGCAATTTAATAACCTTATATAATGATCTTACATAAACTCCAAAATCTTGGCCAAGACTTCCCATTAACAAAGAGATGATTATACCCTTAAGCAGTAGATCATTTGGGTTCAATTCGGCTTCTACTCAAGCTGAGGAATAGCACAACATAATACTATCAGGACAGAGCTAAACATCTTAACTGACTAGACCTTGATAGCCTGAGGTGCTCCAGATATCTTAAACTGTGATTTCCACCAAACTCCTTTTTCTTTTATGGTTTGTAGTTGAATCTGTATTGACTTTTGACCAATTAGGCTGAATGCTGCACAGTATTAAGAAAACACAGCAATTGAAAACCAGTAAGAAATTGAAGCTGCTCTCTCCCACATTCAAAGTATGGCAGAAAGATACAATCTCAAATGAACTGAGAAGTTTCTTATTTTTCAAGGGAAAGTTCACAACTCTCAACATAAGTGATCTGGCCTTATCATGAGCCTTTGAACAAAAGAACTCACAGAACTTAGTCCAGGTTTTCACAAGGAAGAAAGGTAGGATACTACAGTATTTTAAAGTGTATTTCCTTCTGAACTCTTCAATATCTCACAGAGCTAAAAGCTATTCCTTCACACAGAAAAGTTGAAATAGCACTGCAAGAGCAGCACTAAAGAACAAACACAGGAGAATGGGCAGTGATTCTTTCTGTCACCCTGGATTGCTGCTACAGCACTGGTGTCAGAAATAAGACAGTGAAGGGGCCAAGATATCCATGTGTAGGCGTAAGGGGGTTTTGACTACATCTCTGTTCCTGTGTCCACACACTCCACAGCCATACCATCAATGCTACTCTTCTAGAAATCTCAAGACTGTTTTAGGGTAGCAAGGATACTTCAAATGCAAAAGAAAAATGCAGTTTTTGCTGTGCTTTGGGAATTTAGTGCTGTAAGGCATTGTTCTTCACACTTCTCTCCACAGCTCTTAGTATAAACACGATTCTGAGTGAAAAGTGGAAATGTTGTTTGCAGGACTCTGAGAGGTGAGGGTCTAATAAATAATCCATGTATCATGAAGTTAAGAGTTAGAGCTGCTGGATTTCCTGATGAGCTGTTTTCTTAATAGAAAATCTCTTTTCTTGTAATCAGAAAGCCTACTGGAAAAGAAATCTGCTATGACAGAATTTTTCTAAAGAGCTTCTTAAATTTAAGCACAATATTTCATTTAAATCTATTCTTTTATTACATTAGCTAGAATTACTCACAAAAGAGTAGTTAGAATAATGGTAACTAACAATGAGTAAAACCAAGACAACTGATTATTTAATTTTAAATTGTAACGATAATTATTTTTAAAACTATCAAAAACAATTATGAAATGTCATTAAACTTTTCCACAAACACTATATTGTTAGAAATCCAATTCAGAAGTAAATTAATTTTAACTGTCAAATCTGTGCAAAACACAAACTCAGTTCCAGTCAGCTGCATTCTCCATAAAACCCTGGTGAAACAGCTTCTGCATCCATCCTGGGTAGCAAAAATCAGGCCAGAAAATTTACACTTTACGCTCCCACTTGTCCCACAGGATTTATGGTATGCAGAAATGTGCACATGGGAGCCAGAAGTTTGCCTGCATTTAATATTACTGGATCCCGAGCAGAGGATCCTAAGCTTTTTTGTTGAAAGCACATTCACGGCACATAGAAGTGCCCAACTCTCTGTTACAGACTGTTTCTCAGCTGTATGCTCTTCAAACAGATTAAAACAGGGGAAAAATATGAACAACGCTACACAGGCTACAACATAACGAACTGAATCAAGGGGGAAAATAAAACCAAGAAAAATTGGAAAGGAAAAAATTGTATGTTTTCTAGCCATTGGAAGAGACAAAGCATTGGAAGAGACAAATCACTTACTTCATTTTATCTTACTTTTTGTGACCTATGAGAAAAAAATAACAGGCTGGTTATTACTGCAGCTTTTGTAGTTACAGGCTAAAACAACAAGACCACACTGTAAGCTGAACAAAGAGCTGGGAGGTTTCTGACTCCACTCTCTATCCCTCACCAGATGCTTTGAAATACTGGAGAAGTTTTAGCTGTAATACAAAATCTCCAGGATGGTTAACTTGAAAATACTTCCACTATTAAAAAAAAAAAATCTTGAGGTTTTTGGTTGCATGAGGTAAGACTCACTGAATCAGATGTCAAGTTTATAAATTCAACTTGCAAACACGTATTTTTTGCCACTCTAAAACAGCTGAGTCCAAGCTGAAGTCTATGTTTGTTTGTTTTTTTCTTTTAAAAACAATTTGGATCATACATGCCTCTTGCACCATCTTATCACCTAAGGCAAATGTAACTCTGGCACTCAGAAAACTTAGCACCCCAGGTACCTGGACTTTTTGAAAGGAGTTTATAGTTTCAGTGGACACTGCCAAGTAGGCTGATTACAGCCTTATGGTAATTGTTGGCTTTCCCCCAACAGACTGCTTTTCTATATCAGTCTGCTGAACACAATCTCATCCTTTAGTTTTAAGCACAAGACAATTTTTTACTCAGAGTAGAATGTAGCTATTTTTCATTAAATTTCTAACTTGTTTTCAATATAAAATTTTACATCCTACATTTCTTTATTGAATTCAGTGAAGAGCTGTAAATCATTATCTTGTTAAAGAACTAGGATTGACAGTAATGACAAAAAAATACCTTCACATTTTTTTGATGTGTTTCTTATTTGTAAAAAAATTATTCTGTTCTTCTGACTGAGTTAAGACCAGATTCTGACCAGTTTAAGCAAATGATTCCATAGGCTTTTGACCACTCTTCCCCTTCAAAGTCTCTCATGGACTACCAAGGCAGACATGGGAATCACAAGTTTACTACACATCACTCATGCTTGCCTTGCAGACCTCCAGGCATCCATGCAAGCCTCCACTCTAGAATTCATTTATTACCACAGATTTGGCTGATGTTTTGAATATACTGGTATTATTAGAAGAATTTAGAGATTTAATCTGTCTTGCTATTCTTAAAAGGACATAAACTCAGAGGTCAGATAAGAGATGGATCCCCTTTCTCTCTAATACAGCCAGGGGCCTGAAGGATATACTGCAAGTTTATCTAAGCCTATGAAAATGTCTAGTACAAGGCATCACCTCTTCATAAAAATAATTATTCGAGGTCTAGTTTTTCTCAGAATAAGCATTCTGGATATTATTCACTTACTGTAACAAAGAAGTGAGCTCTTTTCCTAACTTTAATAGAAGCAAGTTTTTTCCCCTTTACTCAGCTTACAAAAAACAAGTTATCCTTGGATAATATTGTTATGTAACATTTCATGCTCATTGATGCCTATTTTTGTGACATTAAAAGGGAGATAGAAGACAGTGATTTGAGATTAACATAGCTGTATTGTTCTTTATGAATGGATCACAATAATATTGCAGTTATTTGTCATTATTATTGATTTGCGCAGTGTAGCAAAATCATCATTCGCCTCTGTGCATAAACACACACAGTCCTGACTAGTGTTCAGTGACATCAAGGTTAAATATTCCAGCTGTCAGAAAAAAATGAGGTGATAAAATGATTTTGAATCATAAGTTAAATCGGGTTTCATAAAAGAAATTATAGAATCCCAGTATAGTTGTCTTTTCCATTATAATACAGCATATGGGATATGGGGACCACATCTATCTCTGACATCTAACAGAGCATGCCTCAGCATTTAGGAGTGAGCTTCTGAATAGAACTGTGCAAACAATTGATTTTTCAGTGACTGCCTGTTGAACCGTAGTATTGAAGACAGTCTGATCAGATTGAACTACAATCAGAAATGAAAAAGATACTAGCATGCAGCTTTTTGCATCTGAATTAAAACCAGAAAAAATATATTTCTGTTCATATAGTACGTTTTAAGCCACACACTTGTAATAAAAGCAAAGGAATCAGAGAGCATGTGCTCCATTAGGAGCACACCTGTTTTGAATTGAAGAGTGAAGGGATTTACCCAGCTGGCGAAAGATTGAGACAAAGATGGGCACCAACATTAAGAGTGTTCAAAACCACCTTCCCCTCATTTCAGGAAAATGCACTAAACATGTGTTCTTGTTTTCATATGCAGTAATTTGTTTGTTTAAAGGCCTCTCCTCTTCCAAACAGAAGAGAAGAGATATTTCCCATCTGAATCCATTTGGTAAATTCAGGTTGTGTTTTTCAAGACTTTTGGGGAATGGTCATTTTACATCGTCTACCACTGTAATTTTAAAATCATAATTAAATCTTGATCTGTTGAGGTCTTCTGTGGGGAGAGAGTTGTGGTGGGTTTTTTAAGAAAGTTAAAAATATTATGTCTCTTGATCTGATGATAATAAAAATTTCTAGGGATAGGATAGGGTGAAGTGCAGTGCCAGTGCACTTTCAATCAAAGGGTCGATCAGTGAAGGAAACCTTCAGAAGATCTGTTATCCAGAATATCTTACCTGAATATTGATTTTCATCTGAAAACAAAATCCTGCTTTTAGATTATGTATGAACAATTGACTTAGTGTGACCTTTGGCCTCGAATAAGGAGGATTTTTCTGTTACAGTTGTGGCTTGAGGGCTCATGGCCCTGCTGTGTAACATAAACAGGTCCAGCCTAAAACGTAGTCACTGCCCAGCAGAGACTACAAGCTTCATCCACAAAGTAGAAACTGAGCACAGATCTCATGAATGGCCAACCCAATAGCCTACCAAGCTAGTTCACAGTGTCCCAGCTTGATTTCTACTCCTTATCTGCATGGCAGCACAAAAAAACACTACTAAGGCAAGAGGTTTTAATAGTCACATTATCTTCAGCGCCAGACATAATCGCAAAATACTGTGATGATATACTGCATATGATGCACATAACCGAGAAGATACCTGAATGAATAGTAGCTGGTGTCAGCCATGCATGGGCAGAATATTAATCCTGGCACCAGTCACAATGGCATGGCTTTCTTGACAAAGCGATAACAGTAATTTCAGTGATTCACCAGATTTAGGCTACTGGTACATGAGAACCTGGCTCTTGGGAAGCAATTAAATGCCATTTGTTTACTGGATGTACAGAGAATGAAAGATCGGGTCCAAGCTCTAAATTACCTTCAGTTTCTTAATGGCAGTGGAAGGTAAGTGCAGCAGTAGGGATTCAGCTTACAAAAAGGCTAAAACCATCAGCTGGAAAAACCTGGAGGAAGAGTCAGTGAGATATTTGCTCTTAAATTAGTTCGACTCTCTTGATGATTCTATCCAATTAGCTTGGCTTTTTTATCTTCTCATGCAACAGGATGCTTCAATACTGATTTAGCTAAGTAATTATGCAACAGAACAATTACTTAATTGCTGAACTTGAATATTAACAGCCAAATAATAGCAGCTAAATAAATAAAGATTGGTTTTCTAAATCTCAGCAGTTCCCCCAAAAACACATCAGGTAGGAACCTGGAGCAGCTTAACGTTATTTGTGGTCATTTGTTCAATATGTATGCTTCTTCAAGTAGTCCCTGATCATTAAGTTTTTACTTATGAAGTGTGTGAAGTTGCAAAATAGAAATGCATTCACTCCAAGCAGAAATTACTCATAATAATACTGTTGCGGTAGTTCAAGAAACTTATTGGTTTTTTAGCAGTCAGGAACCCAAGACGTATTTGAAAAGTACATCAAGCTCAGGCCACTGATGTATTTTTTATTGTACTCTCCAGAGCAAGAAAATCAGCATAGAAGTGGGCAGAACAAACCTTCCATATGAACAGAAAACAAACTTATGCTTGTGCTTTCCATTTAAACTCTCCTTTAGACATCCCAAACTCTCCCTTTTTCAGGCATTAGTAGTTTTGTTGTGCTTTTATCATGGGTAATTTGCATCTCCAAATTTCAAAGATATCTGCTGGCTGTATTCCAGCTAATAAATAACAATAGCACCCAAGATGTTAGTTTGCATCAGATGTCTCTCTAGTATACCCCCTTTTCATTTAACTACTTTTTGATAAGGTGTATCAGCAATTTCCTCTTCTTAAAGCCTTAACTAAAATAATTTTGTTAATCTTTAGCCTGTTGCTTTTAGTCTGTTTAGTATTACACTATAAGCATAATCCTTCTGACATAATCAGCTAGTTTCAATGATGGATTAATGTATCAAAGACATCAGCTCCAGGTAGGCAGAACACCTTTGCTTCTGCAGACTGCTTGAATTCCACAGAGAAATGTGAACAGATAGGGTCTTTCCAGCTGAAGACAGCAACATAGGAAAGAGCAGTGCAGTGTTGTCATTTCAAGTTAAAAGGCAGCAATCTGTTACTGTGATCAGTTACTTAAAGGCTGCTTTCAAGCTAGCTTTGCAGTCACAAATGCTTAAATATTTAATTTTTTTCAAAGAGATCATGAACTAGTTCCTTGAGTGAAAACAGAACATGCATTGAATGTACTTCAGTATAAAAATGATGGTTTCATTCCCAGGAAAAACATATCAAAAGTAACATATCTGATGGAACTCTGGCCTTGACAGATGAAGATAAATAAAAGTTGAAATGTAGTGCCAGTTTTGTCATGGGAAACATAATGCAGAATTTAGGCCAAGATGCATTACAAATGTAGCACAGTTTTAAATGCAATGCCCAAACGTGTTCCAACCCAGTATGACACTTCTCTCTTTGGAGAGTTCTCTGTTTTGCAGCCCTGACTAACTTCAGGCATTAAACTCCAGTTATGAAGGGTGAGATGAAGAAATCAGGGCCAAGTGTGTTCCTTGCATTGTCACTGTGGTATAGATACCAGAAAACTGGTATACTATGTTCCAGGCCCACAATCTCAACTTTTTATTGAGGTTTTTAAGAAAATCAAAGTGCATACTGTCTACCAGTTATTTCTTTGATAAAAAAACATTGCAATGAAGTCAACATGGCCTTGTTCCTATTCCTATTTCTCTTATTCACCACTCACTACTTCACTATTCATTGTTTCCCCTTCATCAACCCTTGATGGTTTTCCCAAGTCTAGCAGAGATTTTGCATAAGCAAAACAAACAGTGTTTGATCCCAGACAACAAATTAAATTAGCAGTGTATACTGACTGCTCTCAGATGAGTCACTTTCTACTTCCAGTAAGACTCTGCATCCGAACCTTGAATGTCTAGTGCCTGACAAGTAAATTATCTCGGTACAGCTTAGTTGCTGCTCATGTGACGGAGGAAGGAAAACAGGCAGCTTCGTTCTCTTTTAGACAGACTCAAATGATCACCCTACTGCATTCGTAACCTACACAAGATGTTTCCTCCTTCCATGGTGTTATTCTTCCATGGAACCAAAGGACACTCTGTTCTCTGCACCCAGCAGAGAAGACAAATGCTGCTCTACCTATGGACTGCAAAGGAGGGAAGGAGGGAGGGAGGGAGAGAGAGCTTTGTGCCTTCCCTGCTTCTCCCTCACTCCAACTTTGTGCTCTGTCCAGATGCAAGGTGACCCTAAGCAGTTACATGTGTGGACTTAAAGATTACAAGACAGAAAGAAAGTGGATGGTCCCTTTTTTTTTTCTCCTCCTGTATATGGAACTCCTTTCTGTCTTTCCTGGGTGCTCCCTCTGTAGACTGACGAACAACAGGTCAGAGGAGACGGAAAGGCTTTTTACCTGCCAACCCCAGAGTTCAGGATGTGTTGTTTCTCCTGCAGCAGTTGATGACACCCTAACAACCTTAGCAGCACTGGAGCTGCATTCCTACGCTGTAACAGGGGAAGCAGGACCAAGGGCCTGAACTAAGGTCTTGGCAGGTAAGTGAAGGAGCAACCAGTATCAAAGAGCTTCATTTGCAAGTGTACGTCTTTGTAATGTTTAAGTCTTAATATGTGCTCTGCTTTACCTGGGAGCTTAAACTTCCAGTTTTTAGAAGAGTATTTGAGAATACCTATTAGCTCTGCCAAATGCTGAAAAAAATGTTGAAGAAACTCATAAATGCAGAGAACCTATAAAGAAAGATTATTTGTGCTAAAGATGTCTCAGAGCTGGGATTTCTTCTTAGAGCTGAGCAGAAGTTATTCAGATTAGTGGGGGAGGGAGAAGCTTTATGCTACAAACATATTTTTTTTAGCAACACTTAGAGTGACTGAGAGCATCATTGTATGGTGAATATTTAATATTCAAAATATGAGCTCTTGAGATTGGAAAGGGGATTTTTTGCTTGGTTGCTTGACTGGACACATTTCCTGATGAAAGGAAATTTCCATCTCCTTACTACATTCCACTTCGTAAGCTTAATTAGCAGAACCAGGTTTTCCATATGAATATCTGTGTCACTCAAAACATACTTTATTTCAGTAGTTATCAGGAATTGTGGGTTTGCTGGCAATACCATGTTCCAGAACATTCACAGAGAACATACACAGAGGAAGTCTTTACCGCTACAGCAAATCTGATTTAAAAGATATTTGCAAAAAATAAGTGATTCTAGTTAGCAGCTCAAAAAAGAAGAAAAAAAATATTAAAAACATCCTTGCATAAAGGGAGTCTTTCTTTTCCTTGCTTGTGGTAAAATGAGGATAATGGATGCCTTTCTGCTCAGAGGCCAGTATGTTTTACTTTTTGGAATGGGAAACAAATTTAGGTCAGAAGAGGAAATCATAAGGAGCTGCCACATGCTAAGTTCTGTATCTGAGCCATCTACTGCCACTGTATCTTGGAGAGAGAAAAGGGAACATTCATAAAGATGGAAAAGCTATCCAGAACTGGTGGGGCATCAAAGCCCCATCAATGTCCAGTTCAGATATTCATATCCCCCCGACTCATACTGTTGCTAGTATTCTCAGTTAACTAAGTGAATTCACTCCAAAAGTGACCTCTAAGTATTTGCCCATATTTCAGTGGACAAACTGTGAGCTTCTAAAAAACTGCATAGAGCAACTGCAGTGCTAATAGCAACTGTAAATTAATATTCATCCGAGTTCAGGGGAAAAGTCATTATAAAAAATTTTCTCAAAATTTTTGGGGGAAAGGGTGAAAAATTATACCCTATACAGATCTATATCTTTTAAAAGTTTGCGTTACTATAGTCATTGTTTTAAATTAACTTTCTCTAGACAAAATAAAGTGTTGTACTACATTGCAGCCTCACTGTTAGGAATGAAGATAGAGGAGACAATGCAGGAAGACCAACACATACGACCAAACTGGAGAGTATCCAAGTCATAGAAGAATGGTAAGTTGGTCAAACTGTTGTCTAGCAAGTGTTTTGTCTTTAACTGATAATTGTCTTGGGTTTAATTCTTAGGGAATATCCTTTTAATTGCTTTTCCTCCAAAAAAATCTATACAAAAGGAAGGAAAGTCTGTCCTGACAATGAAATGACAGCAGAGACATTCATAAGTCAGGCTTATTTACAGTTTCTTATATGGGGAAGAACCATTGGGAGGAATGGAAGGTGCATGGACGGTTCCATATGTGGGTCTCTATAAGAAGCCTCTGCTACCTTCGAGAGCATTTCTTCCTGTCTATCCAGACAAGAAGAAAAACTAATGGTCACCAGTGTATTTCATGGCCAGATTTTTAACATGGCTACCTTTCATAAAACAGCTTGAACTACAGTTTCACTGGAATTAACCAAAAGACATATACCTTGCAAACTGGGTTAAACACACTGAAAGTCTGAGCTTCTGCTTCTGCCTAAAGCTTGGGCCCATGTTTATTGTGTGCAAAAAAATGGTAATCTATCAGGGGCCCTGAGTTCTCTAATCCCATAACAAGGAAATTAAAACTTTAGGACATGTATGATGGTAAAAACAACCCGAACAACTCATTGCCTTTATTGCTAATCGTGGTCTTTTATGAGAAGACAATATCAGAAATTTCCACAAAATACTGTAGTGAAGAGAGCTTCCCAACAGACAATAAGGAAGCCCAGGTTGTTTGTCAGCCCCATCCACCTCAGCAGGTTCTTTTCACTCTCCTCAGCAGAGAGTGCAAAGTCTCGAGAGGACTGTTCACCTTAAAATCTGTGTTTAAACTTTTTTATCCAGTTTACCATTACCTTGCAGGATATTTTAAATGTTAAACACTTTGTGATTTATCACAAATAGCTTCCCATCATCCAGTCTGCCTTGCGTGCGGAGTAGGAGTTGATAAATTGACTTGAACAGAAATTATATAGAAAAATGTCACTTACTGTGCATCATGGTTACACAGAAGCTAATGACAACAGCTAGCAAAGCTCTTGTGTTGGATCAGGAAGGAGAGAGTGAGTGCTCAAAATTAAGTTTGAAACTATATTTAATTGTTAAGTAATTTGGAGAATTACTTTCTTAAGCTATTCATTGGTACACTAATGAATTAGTGACACAAGTAAGTCTTCTGATCACTTACCCAGTGCACCCACTGGTAAAAGCCACAAATAGTTTCCTTCAGGAAATGGGAATAAGGACTTTTCCCTATTTCTTCTCTTTCCAGTTTTGCCAGCAAAATCCATCACATCTCATGCCAAAAGATCATCATTCAGGTCAATAGCATGAAACAGAGGGAAGCTTAGCAACCCTTAGGTACAAGCACAGAGAAATATGCTAATTTAAAATCTCTCTGAATTACTACTTTGTTGGGCCTCATTAGTATGCTTTTGGCTGCCAAGAGCCTTTTGTTTTTCTTGTTCTTCCTAAACCAAATCGTGTACAGTCACCATCAGAGGCAGGCAGGGACATCAGGTGTCATCTAAACTCCTCATGAAAGAGAGTCTATTTCCAGCTTCCTGGAATCACATCTCCTTTAACTGCAGAGGCAGGAATTCAGTGCTGTTGTGGGATTTTGTCCTTGAGCCACACGGCTAGGAACACTACCAGAAAACTCGTAGAAAGTCAAGTGCATGTCTCATAACATTAAACACATTTAGTGGGCTTATTGGGATAATGAATGCACAAGTGAAGAGCAAACAAAATTCCCCTGTCACTGCTGAAGCCTTGTTGCTTACAGTTTTCTCTTTGGACTAAAGTGCAGTTGAAAGGAGAATTTTTGGACGAATGTACAAAAACACTGTTACAAAAATAGTAGCATATTTGTAATGATATTTGCTTTTGCAGCCAAAACCCTACTGCAGATGAAATTTTGTCTTGGGCTCAGAATTTTGACAAGATGATGAAAACACCAGCTGGGAGGAACCTTTTCAGAGAGTTTCTTAGAACGGAGTATAGTGAGGAGAACCTGCTTTTCTGGCTTGCATGTGAAGATCTGAAGAAGGAACAGAACAAGAAAGTTATTGAAGAAAAAGCAAGACTTATATATGAAGATTACATTTCTATACTATCACCAAAAGAGGTAAAGCTGTAAATGTTACATTTGCATTTTCTGTTATCCCAGAGCAGAAATGTTATACCCTGGACTGCCAGGTGAGGGTCTGAAAGTCTGTCAGATGAAAGCCTCAGTATGAACATTAAATGAGGAAAGGAAGGGACAGAAACAGTAGAGATGCAGGCACTGGGCCATTTAGCATTACCAGCTGCAACGTATCCAAGTTCTCTATAAGGCTCAAAAACTCCAGTAAGAGAAGGCTGAGAAATAAGTTTGGTTCTTTAGGAAGGTTACATGTCTGACAGAGAGAGGAAGTAAGTAATGCAAATGGATTTCTGGAGAAAAAGCACCAAAATTAAGGAATTTAAATCAGAATCATTATAGATTTATCTGCTGCTACAGCTGTCTGGGAGAAAATCCAAATTTCCGCTGGTTATTCCTATGTGAGAGTCCAAGAATGAAGATGACGTATTTTATCTAATGAAACGTATAATATCTAGGAAATTATATAAGATTTTCTTCAACCCTTTAACTGAAATAGACAAATTTTGAAATTATCTTTGCCTGTAGTAAAGAAAAAGCATCCCCTATCAAACCCTGTTTTGTAATACAGAGAGAGATATAAATGTATAAGCAGCACAGAAGAGTTTTTCCTAGGCCACGTCGTGTACCTTTATCTTCTTTGCCTTGTCTCTGTGCGTTGCATTTGATTTCCTACTCAACGGCGTAATTTATGCTCACTGTGGACCTTGATTCCTACATTTTACTTCTTCACTGCATTCAGTAATAATTTGCAACTTAATTCATATGAATGAAGCCAAAAGTGATTTAGAGCTCCATTATCTTCTCTTGTGCCATAGTATCTACTTTTGCTTTGGAGTGAAATACAATTGCCAATACAGCAAGCTAATAATAAGTTTTTCTTCTAATACCATATATTTACCAGATAGGTATGTGATGAATGCTCAATTGTCTTTTTAAGCTAAGACCAATCAGCATTTAAAATTCAGACACTGACTAAGCATTGTTTGACTTAGAGTTTAACAAAGCTACTCACAATCTTGGCGCACTGGATGCGTACCGATCTCATCAATCCAGTTGCTCCTGCCCATACTGGAAATCTTAGGAGGCAAACAAGAACTGTTTGCAATGCATCAGAACAGCATGGGAACTGAAAAATTCTTGTTCATCCAGGCATCCCATTCCAGATGTTAGCTTTTGGCATAAGAGCTGGAATATTTAGCATGACTCGTTCAGTAAAGAAGTTATTGAGGCAGAAGGTCTTAGTGTTCTAAACAGATACTTTGTATTCATCTGTTTAGTAAGAAAATACCTTTAGTAATTCCAACCAGTTTTGCCATCTGGCTTTAGTGAGTCACTGAAAAAATACAATGCAAATTAACAGTTCCATAATTAATTTTGTTTTTTGCATTCTCTAAGTGCAATTAACTTTTATTATGCTCAGTGGCTCAAAACCCCACTATCCTGCCAAATTTGAGGGTTTTTTTATCCCAGCTATTATGTTTGATATTGAAGAACCAATTAGCTGCACAAACTGTTTTTGTTGATATAAATGCGTGTGCCTGCGTGTCGGGAGAGAATTGCTTAAATCTTAGTGTGTCCTTTCTGTGCTGCAGAAGTGCAATGGTCTGGGCGTGAAATCTATTCAAACACATTCTGAAGACACACGGCTCCAACACTGCCACTCAAAACTACCACAGCACTGTACTTCTGCCCACACTCACTGGCTGAGCAGCCCCACTGGTCTCTCATAGGCGTGCCTTGTGACTGATAACCAAGTGACAGCAAATATTGGAGGAGAACGAGCTTGTCTGCTCTGTCAGTAGCGCACTCCAATATGCCAACAAACCAACAATGCCAGATCCTACAGCTGGTACTGAAGATGGAATGAAAATGTATAATTACTTCTCAGTGCTGTACCGTACAATACCACATCACACCAGCGTATTTCAAAGACTGCTTCACCACGTATGAAAGCACAGGCTCACACATCCTAACACATTCTGAGTTTTCATCTCGGTTACCATCCTTCATATGTCAAGGTATCTTACATGGATCTTAATACATGGAGCTTTCCGGGTTGAAGTCAATCCTTCAGACAGTATGAATATCTTCGTATGGTTGCAGAGCAGTAGGGTCAGATTGCAACTTGGTGTAAATCACAGTATCTTAACAGATCTCTGCTTGGCATTTCTCTACTCAGGATTTTAGCCCTTTTCTTCTTAGCTGAGTAAACCCTTGCTGGTCCCAGTGGGCTTTGCTGCTACTGCCATTTCATTTAATCCAGAAAGCATTAATTCACTAGGTTTTAGAGCATTTTGTGGATAAACTGTACATTCACTCAAATTTCTAAAGGATATTCTAAAATCATCTGTGCATTCATCCCAAGCATAATATGTCCTTTTCTGCCTAGGCACAGGAGTTCATCACAAATGGTAAGTAAATGAGAAGCTAAAACTGAAACTTGCTAACAACTTCAATATGGATATATGATCTCCTGAAAGTATAAATTACCAGATGTTAAAGAATCCTGAAAAGAAGAACAAATCTGAAACAGTTAATATTAATGGGGAGAGTAACACAATAAAAATTATAAAAATGCCTGGGTAATTTGTAAAGAACAAGTGTCGTGCCTGGAAAAAAAAAATAGAAAAAAAAAATCTCTAGGGCAGCCAGATAAGAAGGATGAATAGAAATCTTCCAAAGGTTTAACCACAAACGCTCAGAAAAAAAACCCCTGCATCTCTCTGACTGAGGGTAATTCAACAATCATTTCAGAGAAATAATTTTAAATACATTCAACATTTTTAAGGTAAAATAATATATTTTTGAAAACTGAAGCTGCATTTCATTTATAGATCTTAAGATGGATGCAAAGACCAAGTCAAAACTGAAATAGAGTTGATAGTCTCAGTGCATTGCACAGTAATCGTGTGATGGTTCTGAAAGAAGCACAGAGCATTACTTGAATAACTGATAAACTCAGCATGTTCAATAGAGCCCTGAGAAATAAAGGTACATATTGCAGCTTTTCCAATGTTATTGTTTTATTATACTGTGCTCATCTTCTTCAGGTTAGTCTTGATTCCCGGGTGAGAGAAGTGATCAACAGAAACTTGTTGGATCCCAGCCCTCACATGTATGAAGATGCCCAGCTCCAGATATACACCTTGATGCACAGAGACTCTTTTCCAAGGTTTTTGAACTCTCAGATTTATAAGTCTCTTGTTGAAAGTATTACAGGCTCTACTTCTGAAACTTAGTTTTAATTTTCAAACAAAATAACTTGATTTTTTTTTGGGGTGGGTGGGATGGAAGAAAAGTAGTTTAATAACATCTGGAGCTGGGTTCCTGGAGAACTACAGTTTAGCACTACTCAGGCTACTGTGAAGAAAACAAATACATATTATGGTCTCTGTCTACATTTTACCAAGGTCCTCCTTGCTCAAGATGGCGTGGGAGGGGAACAATGGATTTGCCAAAATACATTTGTTTCACACTCCTTTCACCCTACTGCAGTCAAGATTGCAATGATGTATTTGTAGTTTTATGAACAGTCTCCTTGTGTATCCTCACACTGCATGTGCAAGGTAAAACTGCTTCACTTACCACTTAGTTGTTGCAATATTTAATCCAATAACATAAATTATATCTGTATTTAAAATTTTTTTTGTGCAATACAGTCCTATGGTACATAGAAACAATTGCAGCAAACCAGAAAGAGGCTTGCATTTTTTAACATCACTAACTAAAAAGCCAATTTTTAAGGTGTAGCATTACTCTACATGCTCTACTGAGTACAATACACTGACTTTTTGAAGCCAATATTTCTGTATAGAGAAAAAGAGCTATTTATCACTGTTTATTTAAAATAAATCAAGCGGAGGATTCCTCTGGTTGTTCACTGCCAAAACTGTGGCATTTTCATTACAGAGTTTGCAATGTCAAAGAAAAAGAAAAATAAAAGAAGAAAAAAAAAAGCACAAATCACTTAAAGGGATCCATTTCTGGGTGACACAATCTATGCGCTGATATTGTTTAATTGTTAAAAGAACAAAGATTTTCAATGTACATTTCAGATGTCAGATACTGTAATTGATTTATTAAAGACTGGCTATCCAGTTCTAACACTGTTGTATAATGTTATGTACTTCAGCAAAAAAAAAAAAAAAAAAAGAAACAAGAAAAAACACAAAAAGCTTGATAATTTAGTTTTTTGAATAAAGAAATTTAATAAAAGATTGCCTACATGTAGCATTTTAGAGCATTTTAGAACATTTTGATGAATTGCATCTGTTCTGTAAGATAATTTTTGTTTTTTGAAAGCTAAATCCGGTAAAAAATGTTTTTAAATGAAGTAATGTTTTACGAGGTGGCGGGTTAAAGAAGACTTCTCTTAGCTTCTAGCCTCATGGATTTTGAATAACTCCTTGAAAGCAAGGAGTTTGGAGAGTAATATTAAACCAAACTTCAAGGGCTTCTAAACCCACAGATCTTACCCAAGCAAAATGCCTACAGAAACACAATGGGTATCTTTCCTGGGTAAAGATTCCTGTACTGAGCCCTTAATCAGAGCTAAGGCAGCACAGTACTCCCATCACTAGGCTGCCATGGTGTTTTTAATAGGTGTTTGCTTGGCCTTTTTATCAAAAAATGTCCAGTTTCAGGACACATTTTGATGTTTAAGGAGACAGTGACTTGGAACTTAAACAAACCCCATCTTCATACCTACCATATACAAGCAAAATGAGTGTTAGCATCCCTCATAAACTGCTAAAGATATACCAAGAAATTGCTCTGAATACTTGTTAAATATATATATATGTGTGCGTGTGTATATATATATATATATTTAATACTGACAACCATACTAAGACCTAAGAGGCAAGGTTCTTCTCACTTACGTAGGACTAAACATGGCATAAGCCCATGGCTCTGGGTTGGACTGGAAGGTCTGGCAGTTGTGTCCTTGAGTGGAATCTGGCCCAAACACAGTTGGCTCCGACCACTCAGTTACTTCCCGTGGGCAGCCTCCGGGGCCGGCTTTGGCGGGAGCTGCTGCCGCCGAGGCAGGTCTGCTGGGACGCAGTAACTGGGAGGATGCAGGTCTTAGTTTTATCTTCTGGGGCTTATTTTTTTCCCTTTGTTTTACTACCTCTCATTTTCTTAATTTATTGAACATGCTTCAGATAGCAGGTTTGGGGAATTTTTTAGTCATTCTTTTTACTTGAAACCTGTGTGCTTTTTTTGGATATATATATATGAACAATTTAACAAACTGTTTCTTAAACTCATTTGGTTTTGTAATTTATATAGAATTCAGGAGATGATTAAAAGGGCTATTCTCTATTCCCTATGCAAATATTTTAACTGTTGTAGTGTTTGACAAAATGGGATCTAAAACAAAAATCTGCAAAGTGGAAAAAACAAATCTGTTTACAGTGGCATTGCTGACTATCCTACCATATTCAGCACTTTTAAATATTGTTATTTATGAAAATGTAGTTTAAAATGCAAGACAAAATATTTATAAATGTTTCTTTTAATAAATACCTGTTTTGTCTGAAAGTGCTACCGTGTTATGACAACTTTATTCATGTTGGTTAGCTACTTACCATTATGAATAAAATATTCAATTATTATACTGATAGAATACGAGCTATGATGTTTACAAATCCTGAGGGGGGAAAATTCAGTGAGAAAGGACTGCCTCCTTCTACTGTGAAATACTGTTAGAAAAAAAAATAATTTTTCTCGCTTTTTTTTTAATTGGAATTTAACTATGGTCCTATATGTCTAGTATCATTTGACTAGTTATATTTACTTGGTACTAAACATATACAGCATCATATATGTATATATTTACATAGTGTAATTTCAAGTTGTTGGTGTTTGAGGCACAACACATTTAGTGCACACATCTAAGCAATGTGTAAGAGACAAAACTGCATGCATAAGTCTTGACAAATGTAGACTTGAATATTCTTAATGTTACTATTTGATGGTGACCTGCTAATCATAAGCTATCTTTATAAGATATTTCACACAGGTAGAAGTTCTTGTCAACACAGACAAGTCATCCTTTTGAGACAGTTTTAAAGCTAGATGTGCAGGCCCTAAAATATTACCTTGATTTCTAGCATAAGATTCCAAAATCTGTATTTGGAAACTGTGACATCATTTTGAAAAATATTACACCAATCTTCAGTGTAATACAGCAATGAAATCACGTTCAAAATTTATTGTCTAAAATCCTCTGTTGGGAGGGATTTAAAAATTGAACATAGCATGTAAAGTTTCTTTCTTGGAGCAAATGCTCATATTTAAATGTTTAATATACATTTTGTTTATCGGTTTGGGTTTCCCAAATTTTTCTATGACAAAAATGGATGTGGTCCAAATGGACAATAAGTCATGGTGTAACATGATCTCATTGCCTATCATACAGTTCTTTGAACACAAATTGTAAAACAGTCAAGCTATTAAACTGATTTATTGTGCATGCAGTGTACAATACACTTTGAAAAACTGCCTAAATACACTTATTCTATAGCTTGGAATAAAATAAGTATGTATTTAACTTGTATTTCAGTTTTTCATGAGAATGTATATAGCAAGTGCACTACAGAAAGAGAGTTATGTTTTTGTCACTTTTGCCCAGTGTTTAAAATTTCTGTCAAATAGAGCCTAATGCAAGGAGCCAAAAACAAGCAGAGCACTTCTGCACCCTCCTGTCCTTTAGGTTGCAAAGAAACTGAATCTATATTGTGTTACACATGTGTTCAACTTAGCTGTTTACAGTCAGCTTTCACATAACTGAGCTTCAAGTAGTTTGGGATACCCAGGATGAAGCAAAACACACAGACAGTATCATGAGCATTCAGATTAGCCTGAAGGCACATGTGGTATGAAGGACACTGGAGGTTTGATGGAGAAAAGACAGGTCGGTGACACAGGTGGCTGGGCTGCAGGTTAAACAGCCACAGCACGGTACTATGGAAATGCGGCCATAGCGCGTCCAAGTCCACAGCCAGTCCACAACTCACTTGAGTACCTCTGGAGTCCACAATAGTCCATTTGCAGGACAACAGAAAGTGGACACAAACCAGACTTCAGCTAGCAATAACTATTTTTTAAATTAAAAGCATGCTGAAGTGCTGCTAGGCTGTGGTCTAAACCGAGCGAATAAAGGAGACCTACACTAACAGCCAGGCTTTAAGATGTCATCTCATGCCAAACTTGATTCCCTAGGCAGCAAATTCAATTACAAGGAGCATACGTCTGTGGAGCCACTATCTAAAATCAGGCAGGGGGCTTTTTCAGTAAGAGCAGCTTGCTGGACTGACCATGCTGTGAGCCCGCTCAGGAACCCACAACTTCATATGCAGGAAGTGGCTGCAAAAGCCATTTAGCAGAAGTATTCCACAACACCAATTCAAAAGCAATCGAAGCTGACACAAGAAAGTCTCTAACTTCAGCAACTCTCTACACCGCAAGGAGTAAAGCCTGTATTTCCACAATGTCTGTGAGCCTGCTCCTGGCATTGTTGACCCATCCAACAGAGCCTGAGTCCTTATCAAATCCAACAAAGCAAAAAACTAAGGTTACATAGACAGACAGCTGCAATGTCTCCTCCAAGTTGATTTGAACCATGTCTAACTACCAGCTTCCAAATAGGGTTTTTCTCAGCCTATAATGCTGTTGTTTTTTAAGAGACACAAGAGTAGCCCTGTAGCACATCCTGAGACTTGGACACAGAGGCAAAAGTCCGGTCCTGTTCACCAATACCCTGATTACATTTGCAGTAGCAAAGCATCAGCCCCGTTCAAACATGTCCTGAATACTTCTGCCAGCAGCACAAGTGATGTTGGTGGGATGAAAGAACAGAGCAATAACAGTGTCAAAATCAGTTGGACAAAAACTTGACAGAAACAGGGTCTGCATATTACTTTAACATTATACCAAAAGCCAGATTTTGCTCCTTCCTTTATCCATGAACTCACCTTGTAGAAATCCACCCCTCTCACTTAAAACAGGGGTGTGATTCTGGTGATTCAAACACTGACTATCAGTCTCAGACTACTTTTTTTTTTCTTTTTCTCAAAAGCTTGACCTTAAATTACCCCTTACTCTAAATTTCCTGAGTTCTCCATAGGTCTCTTCACAAGCTGGGCTCACACAGCAGTTAGACTCTCATTCATTGTTACAGAACATCAAAATATTTTGCCCGTTAAAGCATACATTTGGTAATTTTTATTTTATGCTTCTGGAATAAGACTTCAAGGAGCTTCATGGGCAGGCAGTAGTGGGTGCAAGGGAAGCTTTCGGTGGGTGAGATTTCATAAGTGATGGCCTGGGGTTTTTACCAGTGTCAGACAACTCACACAGACTGTACATTCTCCACAAAGGTCTTCGAGTGTGATTTTTACTTATAAATTATTGCTACACTGTATTTTGCCAATATACCTTATCCAAAACTGTGCATTTAAAATCATAGGAAAACATTTTTATCTAACCACTAATTTTAATGTTTAATATTTTGAATAGCAAATTCTCACACTGGTCTTTGGATTTCCATCACGGAACAAAAACTTCCAAGTTTTCTTTCCTGACTACCAAAACTACTTAGGTTTTCAAGAATTACTCTTGCTTTTGATATTACATTCGTGAAAATAACAATTTACTAATGTTTCATAAGGAAGTTACTGTTATTCCAACAGTGTAATTTAGTTGTAAGATATGATTGCCTAGTTCTGGTAAGACATGAACAAGGACAGAAGAAAGGCAAGGACACAACTCTGACTCCTCCAATGATTGTAATATAAAATACTGCCTAATAAATTTTTATGAATAGTTGAACATTTTTATAATAAAGTGTATTCTTCAAACTGTTTTGAGTTTAGCCAAGAATCTCGTTAATTATGTTATCGAAAACAAGGTTAATATGCACTCACGGTCCGCATATCAGGAGGGATTTGCCCAGATCATCCCGCAACACACATCACACCACTGTTCCTAAATGGCTGCGTCCTCACTGCCTTCCCAATTAAAACTTTGATGTGAAACACTGTACTCAGATCTGTATTTTGTAAATGGGTTGTCTTTTAGTCTCACCGCTAATCTCTGACATGAAGGCACTTTCAATTGCCCTTTTTTTTACCTCTGATAATTAATTTTTCTTCTAAGTGCTTAATTTTGCTCCTGCTTTCACTGTGGGGGCATCCTTTCACAATATTTACGTGTTCCTTCTCAGTGTACTTTAAGTCTGAAGATTTCTTCTGGAGGGAGAGGAGAAGGTCTGCAACAGTAACCTGGATATCCAAAGCCCCAGATCACGCTTCCCACCAACTTCACTTTTACCTATGCAGCCTTTAAACCGCCCCGGTAGAAACCTCAGTACTCCCGAGTCCTGCTATAGGCTTGGGGTACGGAGGATTTGGAGGGGTTTGAGGCTTTTTTGATTTCTTTTTTTTTTTT
>VZTA01012215.1:271949-284140 GCA_013398855.1 Mohoua ochrocephala | reverse complement strand
CAAAGAAACGGCCCGAGCAGAGGTCAAGGGTACGAGTGAGTGGGGAAAGTGCTTCCGCCGGCATGGGAAGTGCTGATTCTGGAAGAGCACCTATTTCATATAAAACAAAGATTACTAATCGGGGATGGAAAACTTTTAAAAATTTGGTGGTTTTTTTTTAATCCATCTTTCCCTTGCTGCCAAGACAGCTCAGCCCGCCTGCCTGTCTCCGTTTTGGCAGTCATAGACGTCAGCACCTGAATCTGCTGTCTCCACACTTTGTTTTTGACTTTGTATTGTGTCAGTAGTTGCACACTTTTAGTGCTGCCAAATAATGGAATATTTTTTTACCCAGAGTCAAACTTCATTTTGATAGCAGTTAGAAAATCAAAATGTGGAAAACGAGTACTTCGGGATCTGTGAACATTCGTTAGATGATTAAATATTGCCTAGAACTGTAGTATTCAGATTGTAGCATACAATGATAGGGGTGTTAGTCCTTTTAACAAAGAGTGCCAGTTGTGGAGTCGCTGTGCTCTTTAAATCCCTGATGTTCCTGCCACACTGAAATACAGAAAGTAGTTTTATAGAGCCACAGAATGGCTGCTGTGGGAAGGACCTTTGGAGATGGCCCAGTCCACCCTCTTGCTCAAGCAGGGTCACCGACAAGCTGCTCAGGGTTTCGCCCAATTGGGTTTTGAGTATCTCCAAGGATGGAAATTCACAACCAGTCTGTGCAATCTGTGCCACTGTTTGACCACCAGCACAGTAATCATTTTTTATCGTTGGCTTGGATTTTGGTTTTTGATGTTTAAGCGGAACTTCTTTTATTTCAAGTTTTTCTGCTGTCTTATACCTGCACAGGATTAGAAAACACTTAATATGTACTTAGTATCTTCTTTACAGATCATATTAGTAATTTGATTTTCCGACAGGTTTAGTGTGTTGCAGGGTGGGATTGTGTGGTAGTTTGGTTTTGGGGGGTTTTTTTGGTAGAGTAAGTTCTTCATGTGATTATTTTTTTAGAAGGTGTTCTCAGAATGGCACTGATAGAAGTCTGAGGATTAACCATACTCAAATATTCCAGATGAGAACGAAGATTTCCGGAAGCTTGCAGAAACAGAAATTGCTTCCTGTGAAGAAGAGATAGCTGAACTGAAACAACAGGTTAGATCCCCTTATAAAGCCTCTGTTTGCTTGCCATTCTTAAATTAACAAAGCCAAATTGTCTTCTTGGGGGTGTTGGAACTAGATGATATTTAAGGCCCTTTCCAACCCAAACCATTCTATTATTCTCATCAAGATGTATGTGATAAATTCCTGTTCTCCTCCCCTCTGTGCTAGTTATACTCCTCAAATAGTGTCTGTTAGGTAAAGAAAATGAAAAGATCAGGTGCTATAAAGACATCCTGTAAGCAAGTGCCTATTTGTGCCTGAAAATGTTTCAATCAAAGTATCTTTTTAAGTAGGTGCTATATAGTTTGCTATAGTTTGTCTTGTCTGGGTGTACCTTTATGGGCGTCAAACTCTTCAGCCCTTGGAAATGTTAAGCTTACATTGTATCACTCACCAATGGTTTTGAAAAAATTTAATACTATGTAACTACTTTAGGCTGCTACTTTATATAAATTTTACAGACTATCTATGTTACTTAACAAAAAAAAAGATCTTTACGTAAACAGACTGTTTTAACTTCATGTCAGTGTTGAAATAAAAGCTGCCACAGTCGCATTCTTTATTCCTCCGACAACAATACAACAGTCACTTTAGAAATAATTTTTGTAAATATTTGTGATTCTGCCAAAAGAAGTCATCGTCTGTGGAAAGAAACATCACCTAATGCTGGTAAAGGAAGAGGATATTAAAGCATTTGCAAATCATCCAGCAAGCAAAATTTTGATACAGTTTTTCGGTTTTGGTGTATCTTTCTTCTGCAGACCAGGCTTTTCATTTTAAAATAAATAAATGAGTAATACATTTGAGTTGTTATTGAAGGACTGTGCTCCTGAACATCCATACCTTCTTAGCTCAGCAGCTGAGATGGAATTAAAGAGAAATTTGATTAGAAGGGAGTTATTCCGTTGTCTTGCAAGAACAGGCATGTATCCTGTGGTTTATCTTGACAGTGCTCCTGATGGATTAAAAACTTCCATGAAGTTCCGTGGCTCTCGAGAGAGGCCTGTGTAGTTCCTGTGACTATGAACAGACACAGGGAGCCTTCCTGCAGTGCAGCATCACCCTTAACACGCCTCTGCCTGGCTGAAGCCTGTCCTTAGGGCAGGACAACACAGCCTAGATCAGTTACAGACTTGTCTGGCATTTTATACTGTCTCAGGTGTGGGTAGCAGTACCAGAGAGGAGTCTCAGCTGGCTGCTTTTGTATTCACAGATAGTGTTGCTTTTGATTCCTTCAGAAGAAACAGATGAGAGTGATCTTGTCATGGAAGTAACTGCCGGAGTTGGAGGGCAGGAAGCCATGCTGTTCACATCGGAGATATTTGATATGTATGAACGATACGCTGCTTATAAAAAGTGGAAATTTGAAGTATTAGAGTATTTTCCCAGTGAAATAGGTCAGTAATGAAAATACTGTAACTTCTTAATTCAAGTTGAAACACTCATTCATATGACATATTAATTTCCTAAGTAAAGGAAGCTAATTTGCACTGTCCTAATTTTAGAAGTGGAATATTGTTTGAGTGTCTGAGTACAGTTTTCCTCAGCTTCTGTATTTGGGAATGAAACTCCATTTCAGAAATAATGTTAAAATATTAAAGTGCTACAAAGAAAACTTGTCTTTCCATAATTTCATTTCTACATTTTAAAACTATTGAAAGACAAGTGCTTGGCAGAAGGAAATTTAGAAAGCGATGCATATATGTTGGTTTAGCTTTTTTTTTTTTAGAAATAAAAATTATGTAAACTTTATTTGGCTACACTGTTCTATTTAGTTACCTAAGGTTTTACTGTCTATAGATTAGTTTGGTGGAAGATGGAAAATCTGTTTGTTATTATGAATCTATTGGCAGAGAGGAATCAGTTTTATTAAAAATAACTCTTAGAGTTTAATCTAAAACATCTAAAATTTATTTGTAATATTATCTCATCTATAAAATAAGGAAACGAGATGTTTGGATATAGCTCATCTTTAACAGCTGTTAAAATCTTTATTAGAACTTGATTTTAAAAAGTGTTATATTTGTAAAATGTTCGGGTAACTTTCTTTAGAGTTCTTGGCAGGTATTTTATTTCAAGTTGATGAACATGAACTCAGACTCCTTTTTAGAGTGACTGCTGACGATTCAATTAATATACTTCTTTTAAAATTTTATGACACTTGAATTCTTTATTTTCTATTATCTAGATTTGTTAATATTAATAAACCTTCTTGTATGGTCAAGAGGTCCTTTGCCAAGTAAACTGTTTTTACAGTTTAAGTGGAGGCAGGGATGAGAAGCTTCGTGTTACAGTGCATCTTGTTGCTGAAAGAGCAGATTTATGTTCATCCCCATTCATGACCAGGCAAACACTTTGCCAGGAGCTGAACCAGTTCAGCCTTCAAAGCCAACAGAAATCCGTTTACTTTCTTTTTTTAAAGTAAATGGAATGAACACTGTACAGGTTAGATGAGTGTAAACAGAAAAGAGGAAGGGTCGGAGTTTTCTTTTTTTCACATACTAGGGGGAGAGGAGAGTTGCCCTTTCCATTGAGGCAAGACTTGGATCAGGTAAACCCCAGCAGTCTCATGCACTTCACCTTCAGAGCACAGTTTCAGTCAGCTTAAGCAAGGCCTGGCTCACCTTCCACCCAGCTGTATGTTTTTTCTTTCTTAGCTCTAGCAGTTTTGAGGCCACCATGCTAATTGGATCAGTCCACTGATTTGGCTTAAAAGCCCTGTTCTAGGATAGTTGTAAGTCAGATCTGACTCAGCTTACAGTCCTGTGATTTGAAGAAAAAGGGAGTTGGGCCTGGCTACCCTTTTGGTGAAGGCTCAGTCCTTGGACAAGGAGCCCACACCCTCAGAGATATTTTCATTAACGCCTTAAATGAGAAGTTGAACTAACATGTTAACCTAGTATATATCTACCCATATTTTCTCTTTGAAAGGGCTAGGGTTTTTTAATGGTTATATGTCTATTTTAAAATCTGTTTTGCTGAGGGCTTGTCTGTGCACCGAAATTAACGTTTAGGATGTAAATCTTGGGAAAAATAAAGACAGTCCTGGCTTTTGTCAGCCTCTTGCAGTGTCTTTTTTGTTTTTGCGTAACCACATCTTATCAAAACAGATGCTGGAAATAAATTGGGAGGTAGGGGCACTATACACGGCACGGCCAATGAAATGGGTGTTTGAACCCTCAGGTTCCAAGTGTCTGTGCTGTGCTGAGTAAGAGTGAGGCTGAGGATGCTGGTGACACGAGGCTGTTACATCCTACCCACAATCTGTTTTTATTGATTGCATGAGCAAAAGCAAGGTCCTATGTTACAATGTCAAACTCCCTTATTTCAGAGAACTCCTGAATTTGAAACCTGAAGGTGAGCATGTGTGAACAAGGTGAATGTTAAATAAAGCTGCAATAAAAAATCAGTTACAGTCAACTCTTAAATGACTTTATTGACCTACCCCAAGGGATGCCTCTGTGCAAAAATAGCATGTTGAAGATTCAGCGCACATGTTAAAGCACAAACTCACATGTCATTGTTTATCCACTGCTTCTCACCCTGTAGTGGCAGGCAGAGATACAGATGTGGGACTTTTCCCCAGTCTGGGTATAAGATGCCACATAAAACATGAGAGTGCAAACTCTCAGAACCCTTGTTCTGAGTAAATCAGATTTCAGGATAGATTGGGACATTTTATATGAAAGGGGCAAACACATAGTTATCAAGAGCTAACTATATTTGACAAGCCTACAACCTGTCTGCCAGGGTAAAAGATCTGTCAAAATTTCATTAGATTTGGCTGCAGTTCATAATAAACCTGTGTTGGTAATAGTCAATTTGAACCAGTATGATCTAGATACTTGTCACTTGAACCAGTTTCTTGGTCATCTTATGCTAAGCACTGTAGGCACACACATCACTACAAATTTTAGAAGCAGAAGGACAAAAACTACATGAAAGAGGAAGAGGCAGTTTAAGCTATCTTCTGCAAACGTAACTGTATTTTTATGAAGTGGTGAGCGAACATTAAATTTCTGTAGAATAAAAACATTTGCAAACCTTGTCCAGGGAGGTAAAAAACCTGGCCTGTGTACTTACTGGTGATTTTTTCCTGCTCTGCAGGACATTTTCAGATTCTGTGTTGTCTTCCTTTTCCTCTTTTAAAAAGTTGCTGTCTTGTCCCTATGGTTGAGTTCCTTAGTCTGAGAGATAGCCTAAACCAGTATTTCTGAGAAACATGTGCCTCATCTTTTCCTCAGCTGTGGTTTCACATTGCAAGACTTGAAAAGCAATATTCTTTCGAGGCCACCTGTGTCTTCTTCAGTCATTCCTTTGGCACACCATCCACTGTGCTGAGAATGGATTTGGGAATTGAGCTGCATTAAAAACAAAAATGGGTGAAAAATTATATTCATTTTTAGTGCCATCACTTCTCTGATCCTTCACTTATACTGTACACCAGCAAACAAGGAAGAACGAGAATGTTATAAACTAGTAGAGCAACAAACTCTGTCCCAAAGCCATGATTGCTTTGGGCTTGACTTCCAAGTTCCAAGCTCTCAATGCTTGTAGGATGTTGCTGTCAAATGTTTTGCTGGAGGTATTGGTGAGAGGTGCAGGAACCTGTGTTCTGTTTGCTGCAGGAAAAAATATATATCAGTGCATATAAAATGTATAAAAAATTGTATATAAAAAATTTAATTGGACTCTATAAAAAAGAATTTGACAGTCTTTTTGAGATAGCGTGTGAGTAAATATTTATGGCTTTAAGATTTTTTTTTGCATTTTTGGTGTAATTTTTGCCCAAATGTTTAAATGGTGAATTCGTCATTTTAAGAAACAAATACCAGTGATGTGTAAATACACTGTTTCAAGTACAACAGCATAGTACCAACAGTTCTTCTTAAAGGTTTACAACTGTTGTTGTTCTGTATTTAAGGTGGCCTAAGACATGCAGTAGCCAGCATAGCCGGTGCTGAGGCTTACAAATACATGAAGTTTGAAGGAGGAGTGCATCGTGTTCAGCGGGTACCGAAGACAGAAAAACAAGGACGCATTCACACCAGCACGATGACTGTTGCAATATTACCCCAACCTACTGAGGTAATATTTATCTTTTAGTATAACAGACATTACCAGGAGCAATGTTTGATACCAAGTGTTTTCTGCCTCTCTTGTTATTCGCACTTAATGACTTTTTTAATTTTAAATTTAAAGTAGGTCATATTTGTTTTTTATTTTTATCATAGGGATGAAATAAAGAGTTTCTGTCTTTTCTCATAATCCTAATTTCAAGAAAGTCACCGACAGTTTACTTGACTGTGACTTGAAAATTCGCTGTGACCCTCTTGTGTGTCTTGTGGAAAACTACATTTTCTGCGAAGTAACAAAAGACTGAATCATTTTACCAGGCTCATAGATTACTTCTTTTAGCTCTTCCTCTTTCCCATTTTTATAGTGTCCTCACTTACCTGTTCTAAAATGTATGGATCTTGCTATATTTGCTTGGTTAAAACCAATGGGCTAAGAATTAAAGCTTTGTTTTGATCTTAGTTTCACGTTGACCTAGCAGATTGTCAAAGATGTTACCCCTTCCTGTACTTTCTTGAAATTGTCTTGTTCCTTCCTCACAGTGACTTTTGCTCCACTGCAGAGCCAGAAAAGGGAATATCTTCCATTTTATTTCAAAACCATCTGATCAAGCTCAAATATTGGTTAAGTCTGCTGGAAGAGGATGCAGAGCTCTCAGAAGAGGGGGAAATTAGTGCTAAGGGATGGCTATGCATTAAGTTATTATTTGGCGGATTTCTGGGGTTCCATCATGATGTGTTCCAATCTGATTACTAAGATTTGTTAATGTTTATTAAGAGGATGTGATCTACTACTCATAAACGTTTGGAAGTTTGATCTTGCATGAATGTGCCTTCTAAAATAAACTGACTGTGCATGTTTGATATCTGTCTAGAAAGAACACCATAAAATACTTTTTTTTTCTTTTTTTCTGTCTCCCATGACAGATGAGGCTGCAAATTAATCCAAAAGATCTACGGATAGAAACAAAGCGAGCTAGTGGAGCTGGAGGCCAGCATGTCAATACCACAGATAGTGCTGTACGGATAGTTCACATTCCAACAGGTGCGGCTTCATTTTTGCCGTAATACAAGATCTACATTCCAAAACTGCTGTCAGAATTGCTTTTGAAACAATGGTTTTATTTTCAAACCTGGGCAACAGTAGAGCAGAGGTTTTATGTAGTTCTCATGTCTATTCATACTACTCTAAATGTACCATCTTGTGCCCACTCCACTTTTTTAGCAGTGAAGACTACTGGCTTCAGTAGGTAAGCTATCCATTTTGCTATTAAACATGACACTCTAAAAGCATCCGGATCAGTTTCTATCACAAAGTTATATTTAAGCTTTCAAATAATGAAAATGACACTGAAAAATGGACTAAGTTGAAATCTAATGATTTGCATTTTCTTGACTAGTCTCCAAAAGAGAGATTGCGCTATTTCTATATTAAAACATTACTCTTTAATTGCAGAGTCTACTCAGGATGCCAGCTCCCATTTGTCTGCTGGCTCCTTTCCCATAGATGACACACATAATTAGGAGGCCCATCCCTCTGGCTCAGGTTAGGAAACATAGCAGGGATAAGATACACCCTCAAACACTACCTGACTTTAGCTGTCATATGGGGGCTTTTTATTGCCATTCCTAAGCCTTTTACTTCCCTTTGAGCAATCCACGACAGCCTTCTTGACTTTCATTGCATTTTAACTTTTCCTCTTCTCTACCACAAACATTACTCAGGCTTTACAGCCTCGGGGTAATCCTAAGTGCTTTTTATCTTCACGTATCCATGTTTTTGCCACCCATTTCTTTGTACTTGTTTAAAACATTAATCCATTCCGCACTTTTTGCATCCTTTTAATAAAGCAGAAGGTAAGCAGTGGAGAGGATAAAATTCTGTTGACTGTATGGTGACAAAAAGATATTCCAGATTAAAAACATTTTGGATTGCCTGCATGTTTGGATAAAATTACAACAAACTAAAACCAGCAACTGGTCTTAGTTTTTGCTGAAGGCAGTTATTAGGGTGTCTTATAGAAATCTTAAAGTGTATTGCAAATTTTGTGCAGTTATGCATGGTTAATAGGGGAGTTCATACCTCACATTATCTCCTGACTTTTTCCTGTTCTATCTTTCCCTTCTTCCTTTCTCTGATCTCTCTTCCCTTAAAATTGTCCTGTTACTGCTTCTATTTTTCTCATCCATAATCTTTTAATAAACCTTCACCATGATCCAAAATGTTGTTTATAAATAAGTCTTTCATAAAGTAATACTATGTAATCTTGTAAAATCATCCTCTAATATTACCAGAGCTACTTAATAAATCCAAATAACAACTTAGCTTGTGCTGTATTTCTTCTCCCTGCTCCTTTTTTGGGCTATTCGTTTCTTATCTTTAATTGTGTGTTTTGGGATGAGAAATAAAATAGTGCTCACTTTTTTATATTCGGATCATGTTCTATGCATTCACTATCTCATGTGTTTTACTATTCCTTAAATCCTACATTTCCTGGAACTGTGTCCAAAATTTATGAGTATTCAAAGTGTCTTTTATTAGTCCGATCACATCACATATCTTTTATTTCATTATCTATCTGTTGCCCAGGTGAATTAAATTTCCACTGAATTAAATTTCTTGTCTTATGACTTAAAACACCTGTACAACTCAGCCTACACTTCCCCCAAAATGTATTATTACTCATTAATAAACCTGGACTTCTACATTCCCAGTCCAAATGTAACAGCCTAATGTAACATAATAAAAATCTTCCAGAAATTGCAGAACTCTTTTAGTATGTGCTAATCTTAAATGCTAAATGTCATGATATTTTTGACAGGGATTGTGTCTGAATGTCAGCAAGAAAGATCCCAAATTAGAAACAAAGAGAAGGCTATGCAAATGCTGTGTGCTAAACTATACAACGCCAAACTAGAAGAAGAAACCAAAAAGAGAAACAGTGCTCGAAAGATTCAAGTAAGTTCCATTTAGTTGTGGTATAATTCTGTACAAGCATATGTTTTTAGGGTAGCCCCTTTGTTGAACGGCAATTAGTAGATGGAAATATAGAGCAACGGGAGCCCAGGAAGGACTTCCATGAGGCAAAAAAAAGTCATAGAATCAGAAAATGGTTTGGGTTGGCAGGGACCTTAAAAATAATCTAGCTCCAACCCTCCTACCATGGGAAGGGGTGCCTTCCACTAGTCCACTCTGGAGAACAAAATTTGTGGAGTCCCCAGGCTCTCTAAACAACAACATTACATTTTACTTCAGCAATAAAGGTCGTGTATTAGCCAGACTTAAAATTTCAGCAGTATGTAAATCCTAGAGATCCAGTGAAACAAACTGGATTGCAGCATGAAAAACCAGAACAGTATTAGAAAAAGATGCAGTAAAATTGTTCTTTTACGTGTTTGAGAACAATTAGTGCAGCTGTTGAAGTGATCTGAGTACTATGTAACTATAACAGATTTTGTATAGTCATGGGAGGAAGAGAAACCTTTTGCTTTATACCTTTTGCTTTATATGCCTAATCAATATTTCATCATTTTTGTAAGATGATGATGATAAACTGGTTCTTCTTGTTCAATAGATTGGGACTAAAGGAAGATCAGAGAAGATCAGAACATACAACTTTCCACAGGACCGGATTACAGACCACAGAATAAGCAGATCAGTGCATCATGTTGAGTCTTTCATGCTAGGGGAAGAAATGCTAGATGAAATGATACAAACTCTGAGAGAGTATGCTGATTATGAATCTCTACTGGAAATTATTTCAGAAAATGAAAAAAAGAATTCCTCCTGAACATTGTTCTTTCTCAGGCCATTACAACAGATGTAGACCTTGGTCTGCAAAGAAGCTTCTTGGAGCACCACCCAGAAAATGGAATTCCTTTTCAGATCATGAAAAACATCACAACTTGTTTCCTCATGACTATTAAACAGTTTTCTTACTTGCTGAGTAAAAGACTTTATTATCTTCATATAAGACATTATTGCTGCAGTCCTTTTGAAGAGTAAATTTGACTGCACCAGAAGTAACAGCAGTTTTTAACTTTTTCCACTGGGAAGACACTGATACACCACTCTCAAAAGGTGTGCGTCCATTAAAAAAGGAGTTATTTCTAGTTCCAGTTTTCATTTAAAGTATCGCTTAACCATCGCACATCAGTGTGAAATAGCTTACTTGAGAGAACAAAAAAAAATTCCTATTTTGTTTGAGTGATTGGAAAAAAGTGATAAATAAATGACCCCACTCTACCCATCTGCATATTTATTAATCACTTATATGTGTCATGGGAGAGGGAGTCAAAGTGTATCTCCGTCATGTTTTCAAGGCCTTCTGGCCCTTATTTATAAACACATAACAAGTTTAGGAATATCCCTTGTTCCAGAAAAAATAGCCATGGATGCCAAGTGATGAATCATATGAATTGTTTGAATGTTGAAATATGAATGTTTCTGTTGCTGAGTCAAAAATGAAAAGAATTGTTACAATATTGTTTGGCTGATGTTTTAGTATCCATTTGACTTCAGCTCATTTTCTCCTTTATGGTTTTAATTGACTCTCCAAGTCATTGATTTTTTAAAGGTTACATGCTATGACTGGCATCTTTGCTTTTGTCTATTTATTTAACAGCGTCTTAAAATATTCGATAACTTTATCAGCTTTGTTTTCTAGTAAACACTGCATAGTAACTATGATTAAGTTCCAAATCTTTTAAGATGCATACATTAACTTCAGATGGAGGAATGTCTTTGTGTATAAGATGAGGCATACATATTTCCCGTTGGTAAACATGACACCCAGGTCTGCATTTCCTAGCAGTTTTACAACTCCCAACTGGCACACAAAAAAGTAAAAAGAAACATTGACTCATTCTTTGTGTAAAATAATTAGATACCGATTGGAGCAGAAACTAGGACTTTGTTCTTACTGGATCAGTATTGTAAATGGAAGACTAGAGAGGACTTGCGACAGTCCTACTAACTTGACTTAAACCAAGGCCCTCTTACCCCAAGCGATAGATAGAGTTTGCTGTTCTTTCTCACTTCAGCTTCATATTCCTCCAAACAAATAAGGGCCATCTACTGGGCCTACACACTGGACTGATGCACGAAACTTAGATTTAGGTCTTTGTCACCCTAGACCTTCCCTGATGTTCCAGCTTGTAGCCTGTCTGGCCAGATCCTGCCTCCCTATTCTCATCTGGGTCTTGAACAAACACTAAATGTGTTGTTGCCTTGCAAGTGACCAGGCTCTGATCAGTGTGAGAAAAACCAGACATCATATGGTTCTGGCAGGAGGCTGACAGAGGTATTCCAAACCTGGTGTCTGACATTGCTGTACATAGGGGGACTTCACTGTCCTCCTTGGCCCGTCATGGCAAAGTTTACTGTGTAAAGACTTGAAGTCCCCTGCTTGCTCTTTATTAATTTTAATGCAAGGGATGTTTTCTCTGCTAACGCAACCTCCTTGAGCTGTGAGCAGATTGCCTCTCCAGCAGTGGTAGGGATCCCTGCACGGGTGTCCAGTCAGCCTCACTCCCAGTAGTGCTCCTGTTCGCTCTGCAACTATTGGTAGCGTTGGTCATATAAAATAAATACGATTCTTTTATGGGGAGGAGCCCAAATCCACCGCCAGGCTTGAACCGCAGAATGGGTCAGGTTGGAAGAGACCACAGCGGGTCATCCAGTCCAACCTCCCTGCTTAAGCCTGGTCATCCTAGAGCACATGGCACAGGATTGCATCCGGGCGGTTCTTGAATATCTCCAGTGCGGGAGAGAATCCTTCCTCGGTAGAGGAGCTTTGCACATTCGGAGCGTGCCAGGGTGATGGGAAGATCCCAGGCGCGTCCATTTAAAAAAGCAGAGGCAGCTGGGCGCCAGCCTGCACTTAGGCGCGTGTCAGTGCCGGGACGCGGCAGCCCTGGTTCCTTGGGGACCGAGAGCGGTGCGGGTCGGAGGGCGGGAGG
>VZTA01012215.1:154425-271224 GCA_013398855.1 Mohoua ochrocephala | reverse complement strand
GGGCGGCGGCGGGCGGGAGGCGCCGCGCCGCACTTCTCCCGCCCGCCGGGCCACGCCGTCGGAGGGGCATCCCTTAGGCGCGCTCCTGCCCGCCCCGCCACCACCAATTTAGGGGGAATCCTCCAGTGCGGGGGAAAGGGGAGAACCCCGAAGGCGCGGGGTGAAGTTCCCGGGGCCATGGGGCACGGCGGAGACGGGACCCGGTCTACCTGCACCGACCCGGGCCATCTTGAGCGCTGGGCGGGAGTAGCCTGACAGCACGGCGGGGTCCCGCGGCTGAGCCCGCTCCTCCAGGGGTCGGGGCAGGCCCTGGCGCACCGAAACGTGATGGGGGGACATTTTCCACTTCATCAGGATTTCAGCCCAAAAGCTTCTCTGCTCGTTCGCAAGGAAGCTGGGAAGGGGAGGAGGAGGCTTAGGAAGGGCTTGCATCTCTTCCCCCAACTCACACGGTACAAAGCCATAAGCCTGTTTGCTCCTTTCTCCCACCAAACGTGGGTACAAAGAAGGAACTTCTCTGAATCTTTCATGGAACACATTTTTCTCATGTCTCTTTCCAAAACTGCTGGAAGTGCTTAAATCCTTTAAAATTCTTCCTCCAATGGGGAATCTTCTATTTCCTACGGATTGCAAAGCATGTTGAAAATTATTTTCCTTTTAGATTTAACAGGGGAGAGATGGCCTCCTTCTCCCCTTCAGCCCTCGCCCATCCCCCCGCAATTGTTAATATAGATAGCACCACATTTCGCGGGGGAGGGGAATGAAACAGGGCAAGAAAAGCTCAATTTCCCTGTGATATCTATCGACCTCCCACCCTCTTGAAACCATGCTTGTATTTTCAAGCCTTTATTTCACTCTGACCATTGTTTAAGGATGGTCGCTTTTCTTTGTAATTTACATACACATGCGAGCACTCAAGTCTTTCCTGTGCCACCCAGCCTCCTCCCTTTTCAAAAATGCCAGATATCTGGCTACAGCAGCAGCATTGCCTCTGGTCCTGGATGCAAACTTCCGGCTTCTCTGGGCTGCACAGGCCTGCGGTCACTCATGGACCCTCTGCCACTGGTGTCCCTTGCAGGGACCTCAAGTGCCTTGACTATGTTGCTACCTTTAGGGAAGGAAGTGGAAGCACTGGTGTGTCTCATCTATGTTGGTGAAATGGTGACCAAGTAAATCACTCAGTCAGTGTTCTTGCCCTAGTTATATGCAGCATAAAACTCTAGTTTTTGAGAAGATCTTACATAGATTTAATCAGTGGCCGTTCAAATCCTTAGTTCCACTGGTTGTATTTTAGACACTAGAGGGTGAGTTAGATAAAAGTGTAAAATTCATAATGCAGAAGGGAAGCATGGTGGAGTCTTTATAAGAAAAAAATTTATGAACTAGTTTATGCTGTGTTTTAATACCGCCCTTGTTGTTTCTTGCAGGATACAAACAACAAAATGAAATCAAACCTTAACCGCTCTTGCAAAATGAAGCGTGATTTTGATTGTACGTCTCTTCATGCTGGGTTTGCACCGCTGAAATGTGCTGTGGAGAAAACAAGGCTGGAAAAATCCTGCCCCTTGAAAGATGAGGAAGGCTTTTGTAAAAGCTGTGCAGAAGAGCATCAGAAAATACTCCTCAGTGACTCATACCATGCAGCCACCAGAAATCTAGATCCTGAAGATGGAGAAAGACCCATACATAACAAAGAAAACAACCAAGTAACCCAGAGACTTGACGAATGTATCTGTGAAATGGAGGCAATAGAAAGCAGTAAACTACATGAGGACAGCGGTTATTCCTCTATGTTAAGCACTCCATATGCTGATGCAATAGATCATGAGGATAGTTTACCTTTGGCTGGGAATCTCTGTGGCACACCAAAATATTGTCTCTTGAAGAACCAAAACGAAGAACAGTTTTCAAAGAAGACACTATTGCCAGTAAGCCATTATGAAGAAGTGATTTGCTCAACTTTGAAAAAAAGTGGTAAAAGAAATCTCAAGTCTTGGGCTGCTGTAGACAGAATTGTTTCTAGGGGAAAAATTGAACTTTGTAACTTAATTGGAAAGAAAATGGGACTGGATAGAATAGACATTCTTGCTGAACTCTACCAAAAGAACCTGAAGCATGTATTAGCAAACATTTTAAGGCATCTCAGTGAGATGGATTTAGTAAAGTAAGTATATTGATGTCACTGTATTTTGCTGGGAAAGGAAAAAACCTAATCAGATACCTTAATGTTTTATATATGGGGTTTGTGACATTTACTCAATGTATTATGTGTTAATATATTAAAACATGAACTGACAATGTAAGCCATGATACATAGGGAGAATGTGTCTTTTCCCTAGAAGGCAAATTAAAGACTACAACTCTGAACATATTCTATCTTTACATAGAAAAAGAAAGATATTACAGTTATTCTTGCTATTAAATAAATCCCTTTTCTAGGAGGCAACTGATGTGTTTGTACTGTCGTTGCAGTTTTGCCAAAGTCAGCACAACATGGCAGAAGATTCTACAAGAAGATAAATGGATTTTCCAAATTTATAGCAGAGCTGTGAAAAACCTTTCTGTAAGTTTCTACACTGAGCCCTCAGTGGTTTTCTTCTATTTCAGGTCTCCTCCTAGCCTTAAGAGATCACAGAAGAGTTTCTTAGATTGAAAACTGTCACTGAGTTTGTCCTGTTAGGATGCCCTGTCTCAAGTGCTGCTAGTTACATCAGTGACTTTGGGGACCCCGAGGAAGGCTGACTGAGAAGGTGACCCAAGGAGAGATGCAGATGTTCTTAAGAGCTTCCACATGTCCTGTGTTACAGAGAAAGGCAGGAAGGAGAGAGTCACTGCCAGCACAGCCCATTGGCAAGCCCTAGAGACTCCCAGCAGAGGCTTGCTTGCTGCAGCATCCCCACTGACCCAGAAGGGAGAGAGACTGAGATAAACCACTCAGCTGGCTCTGTGAATCGGGTTCTCTGTTTATAGCAGTAGTCTCTGAAGTCCACCATGCCTGCTATGGAAAACTGAAAAGCTTTTTGCACTATGGGCTATTCCTAATGCCTCTTTGTCCTATGAAATAAAAATACTAGATCCATTCACACTAGCCTTGCATTTTATCAAGTCAGGACTCTTAAAACACTTAGGAGTGTTTTTCCTTCTTGAGAGTTAAAGAGACAGACAACAAACAAAGGCTCAGGATGTGCCACAGGATGAGGTTGTCAACCAGTTTGAGTTTTATGTAGTATTTCACAGTGCTGTTGGGGTGAAACATTTGTACACCACTGAATATTCATCCCATAAAGTTTGATTTCTTCCATTCTACTACTGTATGCTTTTTTGTTTAACTTTAACTGGACAATTGGAAAATTGGTGGGTGGAGTTTATTTTTCACAAAGAAAGCTTCAAGCATTCCCGTTCACCATGAGGAATGGGAAGTACTGATTTTTGCTTAAAAAAAATATGATGGATCGGTTACATGCTCTGCCTAAATAATTGTGTTAATATGAAAGTGGGATTACATTATAGAAGATGGTTGGTTTTGAACCAGGAACTAGGGAGCTGTTCTATGCATTTGTAACAGAAGTGACTCTGAAAGTTAGGGTAAAATCATTAACACTCCCTGGTGTGATGCTTTATTATTGGAAACCTGGAGGAAGGATCTAAAATTACTTGTTGACTTCTATTAAACAAAAAACCACAGGATCAGGTAAGTTCTCGGTTTTAAGTCTTTGTTTTTCTTTTCATCAGGACGTCACTAAGGCACCAGAGCATGCTGCAACGAGGGATTACGTTCTCTACAGAGTGTCCTTAGCTTCCATTCAGAAAGCAGCCCCACCAAAAAACTTGAACAAGAAAAGCACCAGATCCAAAGCATCTAAGAATCACAGCAGGCTCACAGAGTTTTCTGAGGTAACTGGTGATTTCCATTAATTTTTAATTTCTCACATGTTTTCTGGAAAACAAACACTTTGTAAAGCGTGTATTTGAAAGTAGTATCTCTAATTTCAAATGCTTGTAATTCTTGTTAGTATGGCTGCCAAATTTTGCTTAGTGCACCTATTTTAAGACAATGTCAGAAGCAAAGTGGAGAATATTGATATACTGGGATGTTCTACATCCCTTTTTTACTTTCTTAGGAATTTCACTTAGTGATTTTTTTTTGTTTGTTTGTTTAAATTTTTTCTTGGTCAGATATGAAAAAAATTAGTCATTTCCTGTTAACTTCCATGGGCTTATAATGAATCATATCTTTTCCAGACAAGCAATATTGCAAAAACTGTCAATTTTTAGTTCAAAACTGAGGGACAATTAAAAAAAACAAAGGACCAAAGATTCAATAGTTCTTAGTTCCAATTTTTAAAAAAATAAGCAATGCATATTTCTTTTAATAGTTTTATGGGGGTTTTTTTGCCAACTAATTCCCTGGCATTAAAGTGACTTTTTTAGCTACATATTTATAGTGTGTCGCACATTTGGAGTTGTCAATAACTGCCAACATCCTGTTTCCCTTCACCTTTTTATTTTTCTTAAGCTGTCTTTTTTTCCCACATACTTGCAACATAGATCTGCACCTGTATCTTATAAGACTTTAAAAAATGCTCATTGAAAGTTATTGCTTGTTAATAAGCAAAAGATTTTCCTAACTAGAAAAAGGTTTTATGCTCAAGCTCAGAAGTCTTATTCTGCAAATTGATGCAGTAAGAGAAGATGAAATGTCACTGGAAAGTATAATCAAGATGCTGTAATACTACTATGTAGGACTTTGTAGCATTAGGAATGTAAAAGTACAACTGTTCAGTAGCAGTCTAAAATTTTATTCCTGATATATACGTCTATACACAACTACATCACCATCCCTGAATGAGGTTTGGAAGATTCAGGAAGGCTGTTATCCTTACTGCTTTTGATTTAGCCTGTCCTTTAACTTCTAAATTTTAAGAATTTAAAATTGGCTACCTCTGTTCCAGTACAAAATACCTGCAATTATAGACTGATTATTCCTGTTCAGTCTCTATCAGAATTTGATTCAATAAGAATTAGGCTAAATTTTTATTTCTCTCTCTACGTTAGGAGAAGCTATAATATGTTTTGTGGCACTTAGATAATATCAGGAAGTGTTTGGAGAGTGTATTTACCCTCTGCTCATGATTTTCTGTGTGTGCTTTTTCCAACAGGCTGCCAGGAACTTGAAAAACACTGAAAGCCTTAAAGCTTGCCATCGCTGTGGTTCACCTGCCAAGTACGATTCCTACCTCCAAAGAGCAACGTGCAATCGTGAAAGTTGTGGCTTTGACTTTTGCACCAAGTGCATGTGCAGCTACCACAGCTCCAGTGACTGTGTGAGCAGCAAACCAGTGAAACACAACTCTACCACAGGGCCGCTTCCTGGGACTAAGAAAAGCAAACAGAATCTAAGGAGATTGTGATCCATCCCTCCCAATACAAACTGGCAAATGTCCCATGAAAGTTTTTTTAGTCGTCCACAAAGAGAATGCTTTCTGGTATTCCATATTCATAAAAATGGTTAATTCTGTTATTCCTCTATATATTTAATCATCCTGCTCAGAAGGGTTTTAAAAGCATTTCTAGTGCTGCCAAGTGCGGTGAGTGAAGCCCCTTTTAATGTGAAAACATGAGGGAGACTAGATTTTATGATTTTTCAAAGCTTTGCCTTTGATTTTAAAATGTCGACATTCGTAATACCATTTTCTCTGATGGTTTCTCTTCTGTGAGTCTTAAATTGCTCTTCCTTCATTTCTTCTTCCAGAAAGTGCAGGTTTTCTTGAACCTTTTCCAAATTAAAAAAAAAAAGTACTGTATGTTGGCTATATTGCTAAAAAATACTTTGACTTTTTTTTGAAATCATAATCTAATTTTAATATTTGTATATATTTGTAAATATTACTCATATTTGTCTTGTAAATGTGAAAATAAATGACTATTCTCAACAACTTGGTTGGCAAATCTGGCCTTCCTACTTATCATCCTAAAACAATGCTTCTCATCCTCTCTTTGCAGGTTTTCTAGTATGTGCTTCTTGAAATTGTCGATTTAACAAAGTCCAAGTCCTCCTGGGTTTGTGTAAAACGTACTGAATCCATTGTCATGCTGTATTCTTGCAGCTTACCTCTAAAGGCTCTTAGCAGTAATTGCCAATGGTGTCAAAAGTGCCAACACTTCCTTTTCATTTCAATGGAAATTTGTCTATTGGCCGAATTTATGCTGCTGTTGCAGAACTATCTCACTGTCAGTAAAATATTCCTGATCCCACAGTAAAGAAAGGCAAGATTTCAAGAAATAGACTAATAATCTTGTGGAATTATCTGGGGTGGTTTTTTTCCCTGTTGGTAAGTAAATAACAGACTTGGAGGACGTTGCTGTAGGTCACGCTTCTTGAACTATCATGAAGTGCATGTAGTGACAGGACAAGTGGGAATGGCTTCAGAGTTAGGAGAGAGTAGGTTTAGGTTAGATATTAGGAAAAAACTTTTTACCATGAGGGTGGTGAGATGCTGAAACAGGCTTCCTAGAGAAATTGTGGATGCCCAACTCTGAAAGTGTTTCTGGAGCTCTGAGCAAGCCGGTCTAATGAAAGGTGTCCCCATCCACAGCAGGGGAGTTGGAATGAGAGAGTGAGGATGATGGGGGTTAATACTAGTCGGTGCCTCAGCCGGTGCTGAGGAGAGTGATTTATGTGCCAAAGGTGTGAAAGTCGTAGATGCAGATTGCTGTTAATGTCTCTGCTGAGCCTGTCTTGGACCTGCCTTTGATATGCAATCGCTGTGAGTCATACCTAGGGCAAGAGCACAGCACTTGCCATACGGAGATCAGTACTCCTCAGGTACTGCAGCTGTTGTCAAAAACCACTTCCAAACTCAGCAGTTGGCAGCCCCGATGACTTTGCAGGAATGCGATAAGCTTCTTACCCACACTGCATACGCCTTTCAGATCTACGGAGGGTGATAAATACCTGCAGGCTGCCAGAGTCTCCTGCCTGGCTGGTGCAAGTACAGATTTCTTCCAGTTATTTACTTATCTGTAGGAATGGCTCTGCCTGGTAAGGAAGGGTGGGACGTTTCTCTGCTCTGTAAATTGCTGTGTCTAGCAGCTGTTCCCCCCAGCTTGAACAGCTGTGAAGACAGATTATTCCTTAACTTCATCCTAACCCTAGCTGGGAGACAGGCAGAGGTAGGCATTTAGGACTTTCCGAAATCAATATTGAGTATCTGCTTTTTGCAGCTCTTCTTTCTTGCACTTAACTATGCTGTCCTGAAAAACCCAAGGAGCTGCTCGAGGTGCTTACACCTTTCTGCAAATCATTAAAGGCAATTTCAGCTCTCACCACAGCAAGGAGAGAAGCTGAAGAGAAGTGCCTGATAGTGATGATAGAATCACATGTACAAACAGGCACAAGTTTGGATGCACTTACCAGTTTAGTGTATCCTCCAGAAGAAGCCTTTGTGCTCTGAGGACTGTGGGACATGTAAGAACCAAAACAAGAAAAAACAACCCTCTTACTTCAACTCTGCAACTGCTGGCACCTTAGCCTAGCTGGTCACCTCAGAGCCTGATTTCTAACGTGTGGCAAAACTGCAGCATGTACCAGATAGGCTCTCACTAGCCAAAGGTTTCATTGCAAGGAAGCAGAGTTTTATCATGTTGAATGGGGTTTTTTTAAAACAAAGTGTAAAAGTCATAGTTCTATTAGTGACCACTCTCAAACAAGTTTTTATTGAGCCCTAAAAGATAAAGTCTGCCCTGACTGGGAGAGTTTAAAAAGAAGGAATCTGGATTAAGAGTCTAAATAAGAATTCCCTTCCCACCTCCCAAAGCCAAGCCCTTTTGAGGAAAGTATGCTTTAGTAAAGAGATTTTTTTAAATGAAATTGTTCTGGAAAGGGAAAACCACGAGATGGTGCTCTTGTCTCACTCACTGCGTGAAGCCGGATTCATTGAGCTCCTTTTGCAGTGGTCAAAGAGAGCGTATTCCCTCCACCTCTGCTAACTATACTGTCGATCTAGTTACTACAGTCACGGGGAATCAGATTAAATCTGCTACTAAAAGAACAGAACCCAAGCCTTGAGTTCAATTACTGATTTTAACATTTGTTTCAAGCATATTTGTGTAGGATATGTACGCATTTCCTAAACTTAAAAATATACGGCTGCCTTTCATAGAAGCTTTGTCATGCTGCAAAATGCATGTGCCTTCTTCAAGGAGTGATTAACAGCCCTAAACATGATATTTACTCTGCCCACCTTGTCCCCCCATAGTGACAACTGGAGAGCAAAGTCACCACTCCTAAGCAAGCCATCCTGTGAAGCCATCAGTGCAGGTCTGGAGCAAGCAGCAAACAGAGCTTTGCCTGGGATTGGACATGGTGTTCCTGATTGATGGAGGTTTGGTGAACACCTCAGCCTCATAACAGCTGTGGTGCCACCTTGACGTGTCTTCTGGCAGGAGCTAATGGTGCCAGCTTGCGAAGTATCTAACAGGCGGACCATGTGTGTGTATCACTTCTCGTGGAGTGCCTCCACTGTGCTTGGGAGGGGCTGGCATCTCGAGCTGAAATGCCATTACCTGAATGCAAGGATGGACCAGGCCATTACTGTGATAGATGCTTGACTTTGGAAGACACTTGCCATGATGAAAAGATCCCCCTTCTAATAGATTTGAAATCTGGAGTAGAGGATGAGGAGTTACAGAGATCGACAACTCCTGGATTGTCAGTCTTTACCTAAGGATGTACAAATTGTCAGGTCCACTCAATTTCAGTATAACCTTGTCAGAATGGTTTATCCTCTGAAGTAGTCCAGGGGAACTTAAGGATAAAGGTCAAAACATAAACATAGTGCTGATATTCCCAACACAAAATAGAAGCAGCTAGGTTCTATGAGCCTGCTGGCACGTGCAGAAAGAGTTGCGAGATTCAAGTGATGGAACAGACATTGCTGTAGTGGCCACTAAGATGGTTCAGCAGCAGCTGACGTTTTGTCCCTTAAGGTTTAATATTATTCTGCTTTTTGCATTCAGACTGTCCTCTTGGTACCTCAGTCGAGCATTCTGTCTGCAGCCTTCAGCCAGCTACAGTGTCAGGGCCAGCCCATGGCCTGAAGAACAGCCCTGAGGATGCCCTCTGGCCACGCAGGTGCATGGCTGGGAAGAGGGAGAGAACCCTGCCCCTCCACTGCCCTATTTCTCACCTCATAAATGCTGGGCTGGCTTTTGGGAGGTGCCAGTAGTACTGTTGCCCTTGGCTGGTGTAACTGTGGCAGAACAGGGCTGAAAAACAAAGGCCTCTGGGCATTTGCTGTTTCCTTGTAGCCAGACCACGACAGTAATGGTACATACTGGTTTGGGGTTAAAAAACCTCTCTGGCTTCTTCAGGCCCCCAAGTCAGACTCACACTGAGAGGGTCAGGAGTGTCTCTAACTTAAAGTATTTGCTGTGGGCATGTAAAGGGCAGGCAGCCCCCAGCTGCTGGCAGAAGGACTGGGCTCAGGAGACGCTCCTGCATGTTTCAGGAGGAGGTACGGCTCTTCTAGGGCTAACGCATGGCAGCTACAGCTCGACACGAGGGACTTGGGATGGGTACAGCCGTGGTGGCCACCGCCTCCCAAAACTGCCCTCTGCTTTCTGCCCGTGCCAGCTCTGTGCCCACCAGAGAGCGCAGTGCCCCTGCTCAGCAGGGATGAAGGCTGCTTCCAGAGGCTCCACTGGAGCCGGCTGATGCATGAATCATAATGCAAACATGATGACACAAGAGCTCTGAGACTTACCTCTTGTGTTTAGTGTCATTTTCCAAGGGTCTACCTTGGCTCAGTTAATTACATTGTACAACAGATTTTTGTTAGTCATATGTAGATCTAATTTTCAAGATTGTCCCTGGGTACCACATTAGCAGGGAAAACATCAACTGCAATTTGCTTACAAACATACTTTAAACACCAGCTGCTTGTAAAAATGCATATGATGTTTTTAAATTAAAAAGCTCTGTGTTGCCTTAAAAATACTTGCAACACGTAGCATAAGAATACATTTACTCTCTGCAACATGTTTACTTACCTACCCATAGATACAAAATCTGTGTGCCAGTAGGAAATCCAGAAAGTTTGAGTTGCTTCATGTCCCTTTCTTTCTTTCTGGCACATCATGGTTGTGTAAAAAATTGTGATGCTAAACTGTAGTAGGAAGAGCCCTCTGAAGCCGGGTAAAAAAACCCATGTAAACTGTCATATCTTTAAGGTAAGTAAATCAGTAGGAATGCTACAGGACGTCCAATCTCACTGTATATGTTTTAGTAATGGCTTTGGCAAAGTAAGCAGTTCGCATTTCTTCTGACCTGCTCACCTCTGTTAAACAGCAGTTATATCCTCAGTATTTGTACTTGATATACAAATGTAAAATATATAAAATAAGACGTCTCAATGTCCTACACCAGAACCACAGCTCCACCACTCTGCCATGAATTAACCATGTAGTAGATAACAAGTACACTTTTTAGTATTTCTTTTTATACTCTCAGCATGCTAATACTCATAGAATTATTCTCTTGTCAGTACTGATAATCTTCACTCTTCTCAACAGTCTTGTAAATAGCTTATATCCTGAAGGCTGACTTTCTTAAAATGATTAAAACAACTCTTTTGCTGTTTAACAAATCAGAATAGAAGACATTCTTTCCTTGGAGTTACAATCAAGAGCAAAGTTTTCACTGTTCATACAGAACCCTTTATCCTCACTACAGCAAGGTTTTCACAAAGTTTCTGGTGTAGATGGTAATTCAATATATTGCATTATGTTTACATGCCAGTCTCAAATATAATTAAAATTCTTTCAGATTTCCTATCCATACAGATTGACACTGAAGCAAATTAAATGCCTTTTTTGTACTTATTTTACCGCATATCAATTTCTTAAATTCTGGTGACCGAAATCAAAGGTACCAGTTGTGCATGTTTTAGGAAGATTTGTATTTTATGTTACCTGGTGCTCAAACAAGCCATGCAACTTCTGGGAATGCAAGGGGTTGTCTACATAAGAAAGATTACTCGTTTAATTTGTTAATGTTTGAAAGTGGGTTACTTATATTGGTGAAATAATATCGAGAGAGATGCAGATATAGATATACAAAAGATGTTGTATGAAATTATAATACTTGGCTCAGCTCATGCCTCAAACACCTTGAGGACCAAGCGAAGATCGGAGGTAACAAATACCTTAATTTTTCTTTCTGATACAAAATTCACCTTTTGAAGCAACTTCTTGCTGCAGATAAATGATGTACATTTGTACGGCCCTCCTAAGTCTACATCACATATTCATTGCTTATACAGCTGATAAAACCAGAAATTTTGCTCCTGTATAGAACCAGGACAAATATTTATCACTGCTAACTGAGCTGAAATAGTTGTCATTCCAAGTGAATGGAATTCCTGTGACTTGACCAGTGGATGAGACTTCCAAAGTTTAACAGATGTTAATTATGGAGAGGATGGTAGAGGCTAAAAATTGCTTTTCCTTTTCTATCTTTCCTGAATAAATTAAGTATATGATTTAATATGGGCTTACAAGGACTATAAGCTAAAAAGAAACAGCCATCAGCTATATTACTATTTATTTCTGTTCCTTTGATCTTAAATTAGTAGATTTTTTTCCAGAGAAATCATTAAATAAAATTGTAAAGTTCAAAAATATTTCTGAATGTTGTCATTGCCTCATGAACAGAAATTCTTTCTTACAAACCAACTAAGTTTTTGTTCAGGGATTAAGATTCTCCTATTCTAGAGTTATCTGTATATTTAACTCCAGTAATTGTTCACAGAAAATTTATTCAATTTCAAAACAAAATACGTTACACATCGAAACTAGAAAGTCTCTGTAAACTGTTGTCCTAGGACCTAGTTGCAAGTAGGGAGATTATACAGTAATTTTTTTGAAGTACTGAGTTTAATTTTAATGGCAGAATTTTAGACTTATATTCTTATCCCTTTTTCAAAATGTGAAGTGTGTTTTATTAAAGCTTTTTTTAAAAATTTCTGACCTCATTAAAATATATAAAGAACATGAAGGACAACTGCAGGTATATATTTTTATCTGATAAGCTGCATTTTTGAATGGGGTTTTAGCCTCTTTTTTTTTGCTTTTTCATTACCTCAGACCCTTTCAGAGAAAGGGAGAGAGAAATATTATGCCAGCTCTTTGTTCAATCTTTCACTTCTATTAGCATTTAACAGAAACTTCTGTGGGAACTAAGCTGAAAAGACATCAGTTGTGTAAACTTGTAAATAGCAAATCGTGAAAGTATGAAAAATAAAACATGTATGCCATGTCTTTGTTTCTAATGAAAAACATACGAACTAGAAATAATGTAATTTGGCTTTCAGTTTGTAATCCAGCTTGCTAGGGTTAGAGGGGAAATACATGGTTATTGTTTATTACACGTCTTAGAATTAGTTGGGGAAATGTTTATTCCAGTATGATAAAAGGTATTTGCTTTAAAAAATCAGATTTTAAACTGGTGTGTAAGTGAAAGTAGAGTGTTCCCTTTTAGGCCACCACAAGTATCACACTTTGCTGGTGGTGAGCCTGGTAGAAAACGTCTGAAGGATTCGAAATTAAAAGTCAGCAAATATTTTGGTTACCATCTCTAAGACTTGTTCAAAGCCAGCAAGAAAGCACATCATTTTAAAAATTAACATGGCAGGAAACGTGATCCAAAAGGCTTCTCCTTAAGCTTGCCCTTAAGGGCATGAAAGGAGCTCAATACAGGATTGTGATACACAGCCTGCTGGCAAGAAATTGATCCATAAATCTCTGTAAATCAAGCCAGTATTTGTGTTACTGAAAAACGGATTTCATCTGCTGGCAAACTCAGAACACTCATAGGCACGATATATCCTCTGTATGAGCTTGGTTTAGAGATCCTGCTGTATTGTATTAGAAGCTGCTGCAAAATTGCCTCAAAAACCCTCCTGAATGTATTTTCAGTGTCCTTCTAGTCTCGATGTGTTTTGCAGGTAATAAATGTTAACTCTGAGGAGGATGAAGAAGCATCGTGATCATTTTTGTATTAAACCGAGTTAGCATGACTTAATTTTAAATTCAGAGTAGTAGTAGCAGCAGCATATAGTTTTTTTATATTTATGCTAAAATTTAAACACCATGAAAAGAACCTAGAATATATAATTTGGGAGATCTGAGAGATCATAGAATTTAGTCCAGAGAGTACAGGACATGTCTATAATGAGACTTTATTGTCTTCTTTGTATGTGCCATGTAATTTTAAATTTGTTGATTTCAAATGTGTCATTTTAATGTAGTCATCTGCTTAATATTTCTTGATTTTCATCACCTTATTCTTGCAATGCTGATGACAAATTTCAATACTTTTCAGAATATTTTACTATCTTTCAAGCTAAGACTTTCTGAGTCAGCAGACTTAATCTCTCACAAGGTCATCTTACACAATGACCATGGGGAACAACTTCAAAAGAAAAAAATCTTATTTCCAACAGCAGAGAAAAGTTTTAGTAAACCTTTCTGCATCCCAGAGAATTCAGAAATGATGAAATGGAACAAAAGTTGCCATCTGGAAGCTTAGTATTTGTTACTTGGAGTCTGCCAGTGTAATGTCCACATCATGAATGCTTGTGATATTAAACACGGTATGGCTTGAAGGGGGCCTGAGTGGAAGCCTGGTCCCCCCTTACCTAGTAAGTACTTGTCCAAGAGATTTTTTTTGCATATAAAACTAGTCCTCAGATATCTCTTTTGCCTTCAGTATGAGTATGTAATGAGGGTGTGCCTGTAGAGCCTTTCTCTTTTTATTTTTCCAGACTTGTGATTTCTCTGCCTGTGCTCTGAACCAGCAGGTAGCATGAAAGGTTCTATCCAAAACCGGCATGCAACTGACTTAGCCCCATCCCGAATGCAGGCTGGTGAGCTCAGGATTGCCCCCAGGCTTTGCTCTTTACACTGGTATGACACAGAGATGCCCATGGGCACAGGTACCATGTGTGCCCCGTTTCTCTCCTGTCCCATCATTCACACAAGCAGGTGCTGCATACACAAGTCTCTGCTCCCAGCTTACAGCACTCTACCATGCAAAGCTCACAGCAGGAACACTGAAAATCATTTCAAAACCGTTATTTTAACCAAAAACAGGGTTGTAGGAGACTTACTTCTCCTCTTGGGCAAAATCATGTTCAGAGCAAACAAGAGCTGAGTTTTTAAAGAAAATTATAAGTACTTTTGTACTCTCCCATTTGGGGTCAGCCAGAGGCAGATGGGAACAGGCTGGCAGGGAGTGGTGCTGTTTTCCAATACTGTATAAACATTCCCCCAGCAGTGCTTCCCTGCTCAGGCTGCTTCCTCCCTAGAAGCATGGGAAGTGCAACCACCCACCTTCACACCATTGGAGCCATGGTGTTCACCACATCTCCTGAAGCAGCTGGAGACTACACATGTTAATTTTAAAATACTTAGTATGGATAATATCTTTAAAAAAAAAAAAAAAAGACAGAACCATCTTTTTACCTGCTTTCTGAATGGGTGTAAAACAAGCAGATGAAAGCACCTGCACACGCAATTCTCCATCTTTGAGCGGGGCAGTTTGTACCCTGTGAGTTCCTTGGGGAAGCTCTCACTGATACAAAGTGACAGAAATCATTACACTAACACAATGATACTTTTCTTTCCTGCTGCAAGGTTGGCTATAGAAAGCGTGAGAGCTCATGCCATCAGTGCCACCCTACATCCTTGGTACTAAACTTGGCCATGGTTTCAAGTTTGCTATCACGTTAATTTTTCTGTGGTGCCAACAACCATACCAGTACCCACACGTTCCTCTAAAGTTAGGATCCTCTACAAAAGAGGAGGAAGGCAAAGTAAAGGTCACAAAATAAAGTTAATACCAAAGATTTTTTCCTTTCATTAGATATTTGTCATGCATGATGCTTTTGATTCCTATTTTGCCATAAATTACAGCACAGTGTTCCTAAATTGTTATCATTAGTTTCTAAAAGTAATGTCAGAAAATATCAGAGTTAAACATAAGATAATATAATTGAATTTGTCTGTTTATTGATGCATTCATGAGTGTTGCTTAGAACACACATATTTCTCGAATTACTACCTTGCTTTATAGTCAATGCTGTCCAGTTTTAAATATTACTTCACTGAAGTTATTTCTAATTCTTTCTGTTTCTAGTGTTTCCTATCTTATTAAAAATGTAAAGCCATCTCTCTGTATACAGACTTGCAGGCACGATGAGTTGGATTCAAAGTTAATGAATCTTCCTCTTAATTTTAACCCCTGAATATAGCCATGACCTTCTCCTCCTACACTGTTGAATTATAATGAGGTTGGGGGTGGTTTAATCTATTGATCCTGTTGTCCATGACAGCACAGCTATATTACTAATTGCAGACACAAACTACATGTGCATACTCATCCCTTACTTCAAGAAGAGATACTTTTCAATCTTTATGTAACAGAGCCATGCTCGGCATCTAATTATCCCAGTTCAGGCTTTCTAACTAGAATATGTTCTTCTTTGTCATGGAATACTACTCGCCGTAAGAGCAATATATATTGCACTACAAGGCATTCATAACACAGCTGTATTTTAGGCATCAAAAGTATGATGAGTATGTTACAGAGGTTTAAGAAAATATTGGGTATTTTATTGGATATCTGCTGAGCATGGTAACAGTCCCAGGACTCAGTCCTGGTTAGCAAGATGCACTTTAGTTAAAGGCCATCCGGTGGCGTTCAGAATAATTTTTTTTGCTTTGCGAAATGAGTGGGTTTAGAGGATACCCACCACTACAGGCTGGCAAAATAAAAGTGTCCAGAAATGTTTACAGTAACTGAGGCTAACTAGTGCAGGACAGCCCATGCCTATGCTAATGAATCCCCTGTGCCTCCAAAAGAGGTTGACTATGTGCACGTGACCTCTTTGTGGCAATGCCCATTCAGTGTTAACTTTTGAACAGTACCCAGCAATTATTTGGGAAAGAGTTAGCTGGTAAAGGCTAATGGCACGGCTCTAGCACTGGGAGACAGAGTATTCCTATGCCCAGGTAAGTCCTCAGGTAACTTATAATTTGCTTGCACAGAGACAGCCACAGTGGACCAGCTAAGCTGCCATAACACCATCAGCTGAGGTTTTAGAATACAGAATGATCTTTACTGAAATGATGTCATTTTAAAAGTGATTGGAATTTGGCGCACATTCTTGATTACATTTATGGCAGAGAGATAATTTGTTGGGTAACAATCAGGTCACATTCAGATCTTCAACCAAAGGGGTAAAGTTTAGGGAAATCTCTAGAATCTAAGCAGGTCAATGGAGAGAATACCAGGTTGGGGTGTTAAGACATCTCCTGGCAGTCTGTGTCAAACTGCCTCATCTTATTCCTGTTTCCAGTGACTGAATCCTATTTAAGAGACAAGTAAAAATGCACTGATGTTGTAAGAAATGTTGTTTCTCAGAGGATAGTATACCTCTCAGATAGCTAGATTGATAGATAGATATAGATAGACTGTAGGAACTTAAAAACCAATTATAGTGAATAAATTACCATGCATGTATAGATCTGACCCCCTTTCAGGAAAGAAGCAGATCCCTAAAAGATGTGCCATGGAAGAAAAGTGCAGGAATGATACATATCCTCAGACAACTGAGCTAAATTGAAGGAACCCTGTTCTGTTTTGCCCCAGGAACATGGAAAGGAAGAGTTTCGTCCTGTCCTGGAAGAAGTAAACAGAGAGGTAAAGGGGGTTATGTGCGATAATTGGAAGGCAGGGGAAAAAGGCTTCTAATCCTGAGCAATGCCAAGGAAGTGGAAAGAAAGCCTTTTTTCCTGAAATTCCTGCTGCGGGTTAGGAAGAAGAAGAAATGGCTGAGAGCTGAAAGTGTGGCTCAACTTCCTGACCTTCTTGCACCAGCTATGCCTGAGTATAACCTGCAATATTCAGCAAGTTAAGGCATTGGCTGATAAACACAGACTGCATGTGAAAACAGCACATAGATTCCGTGTCAGCCAAAGATTCCCAGGGATTTACCTCTCGGATGAAGCCTCTAATTTATGTTTGGTGAGACAGATCTTTCAGCTGTTGTAAATTGAAACACCTACATGATTCACAGCATATGAGGCTCTAGTCCAAATTGTGTATAGATCATTTCTGTTGTACTGTAAGGATTATGGGGCCTGTTTTTCTTGCAAATTCTGTGAGCATAATTTTGGAATAACTGCAGTGAATATAAGAGTTTTTCTTCACTGAATGAGAAGTGAATTAGCTCCAATGTGTGTATTGCAAAGATATAAATGTCAGATCACGTTGTATTGCTTACTGTCATTGTCAAGTTTAAACCCCAGCAGGCATATATTTAAGTCCGTTGATAACTGTGTTAAATTGAGCACACCACCATGTTAACTATACAATAAATTTGTGGCTAAATCACAATAAATTTAGTTGATTCTTTCTTTTTAGTACTCTTCCAGAGAAAAATACTGATTATTCAATTCAATTGATGCTGCTAAAATATCAAGAATATTGAAAGAAACAAACTTTTCCCAAGCAGAAAAGAAAAGCAAGCAAACATATGTAATGCTCTTGTGCTGAGAGTTTGTAGTTTTGAACAATTCAGCAAGGAGTTGTCATCAGATCTGTGAAAGATTTTAATGAGATGTTTCCTTAATGACAGTGTTAAGAACTGGTATTCCCCTGCGGAGTATCTTTTGCAGCTATTGTGCTGCTAACAGCTACTGCTTCTGTCTGTACAAGGAGAAAAATTTTCTGGAGTGGCACAGTCCAGCTGAATATTTACAGCTAAATCCATGTAAAATTGATTTAGTCTCCAGGATACTTCTGCCTGACTCTTCAGCCTCTCCTCAAAGGGGTGGTTATTCAAGTAATGTGGGTAGTCCTAGAGATATATCCAAAAATCTCCCAGCACAGCACGGCAAGAGGGCAAGTCTCTGTCACTGTGGGAGAGCAAATGGAAAGGGGGACAGGCATTGTCCTGCACCTCCATGTGCTACACATTTAGATTTGCTTCTGGAGCAAGCCAGTCCAGAGACACATCCCTCGTCTGGGATATGGCCCTGGTGCTGACAGATTTCAGGCTGCTGTCTGAAATGTAATTATCTTTAATATGTATAACTGAAAGTCTGGAAGAAGACACTTTGAATGCTGCTTTCCAAGATGCTTGTGAAGTGTTGGCATGAGAAATTGGACCCAATAAAATAAGAGGGAAAGGCTAAAATAGAAGTAATAGACATTTATTAGCCATTTGTGGAAATCGTTGGTCATTATGCATGCTAAGTGGTGATAACGATGCGCTGTGATGGTGTGGTGACTCAGAGCTGACTCCAGAAGGCTGCAGCAGCTGCTGTGCTTCCAGCCATCCTCTTCCCCATTGCTACGGGGAACCGGGCATATGGATGTGGCTTTGCCCATTCTGCCCAAAAATACAAGCCTGGAGGCTGGGGAGGAAAACCTTGGAGGCTGCCACAACTGCCTTCTTTTTGTATTCCCCTTTTACTCTCATGGCAGTAACTCCCTCCAGTGACTGGAGGAGCGAAGGCAGCTGAGACATTTCTACAGGAGGCCACCTTTGGTAGATGGGTCTAACCTGGAGCACCTGTAGGAAGTGGCCACCCTTCCCTTACCTGTGATTCAGCAGCTGGTGGCTTGGCTGGGTCGCTCACCCTTCCACCACAGGCAAGCTGAGGAGGTCGCAGTAGCCTTAGGGGTTCAGGGAAAGCAGTAGGATTTGGTGCCACAGAATTTTATTAGATGCTGTTATTCACCTTGAGGTGGGGTCTGCTTTAAAATGTGACAGGCAGCTCTTTCAAAACAGTTGGAGGTGGAGAGGAAAGTGGAGGAGTACGGGATGAGATTCTTTCTTCACCAAGAAAGAGGGAGTGGGGAGGTGCATGACACTGAATCATATCTACACTCTTTTGTATTGAAAAATAGACTGAGAAGAGGCTCTGCTCCTGACACAGGCCTTCAGCCAGCGGGTGCCTGTGGATGTTCAGAGCCCGTGAAACCATCTCGCATGACTTGCTGCCATTAGGAGCCTCTTGGAAGCACTTCTTGCTAGGTATGTCTGTGTTACATTTTTTTTACTTATTTCAGGTTTAGAAAGGCATGTGAAGAGCGCCGGCGCTTTAACAGGCCTGGGGTACACAGGGCTGTTTCACAGCTTTGGCACATGGTACCTCTGTATGGCAGAGTCTCTAAAGCAGTGCTTTTTCCCGCTCTTCTCCCTAAACCTTTTTTGATTTGGTCATTTGATTTGGATATTTTATATCCTTCATAATTAAATTTTGTATAAATAATCGTAAACCAAGACAACATTATATCTAACTTTGCTAAGTGGCTGTTGTAGGTGCCTATCAGCTTGTTTCTGTCTTCATCCTCCCTCCTCAGTCTGACCCCGCGCTCTGCTGCTGCTGCAGGAGCTGGGGGCGAACATTAACGTCCTCCTGTGAGTTGTTTTTGATGGTAAAACTGATGCATTGTTTAAAGGAGAGATGGTTGGGGTCAATCACCAAGCCATGCCTGATTGAGGGTATTGTGTTTGTATTTTGTTACAATGCGTTGATAAATGGTTTTGGCCTTTGTGAGGACACAAGTTTTCTGTTGACAATATTTAGCACTAGGCTGAAGTTTTCATTACCATGATTTCATCTCAGAGAAGCCTTTACATTTAGTAAGCTAATTATTTAACATAGGAATCTTCAATGAATAAAATCCCAAACAATCCCAAAGCAAATTTTTTCCGTATTGTGGACTAATGTAACCTCATATACCAAAAAGGATCGTTCAGAGGAAAGTGCTGCAGTCACTAGCTAGGGCATGATGATAAATGAGCTCAAACAACATGTGAACTGCATAGTGATATTCTGAGAAAACATCTCTCACTTCAACCCTTGTACACTGCCTGTTAAACCTCTCTAATTGTCTTGGGAAAGCTTATGGCGCTCGATTCCCTTGCAAGGCCTAACCCAGGGGATGCAGCAAGGGACCAGAATGGATCAGCAATGGATCAGCATTGTTCCAGATGGTGCTCTGGTTCATGTGGACATGGATAGCCAAAGAGGGGCCGTGGAGTCAAGAGGAGACAGTTACATTACTGAAATCACAACAGACATTTTACCTGATGAGCTCTGCACTGGAAGGAATTGAATTATTAATGCCACCCAGATCCTTCACTTCCTAGGCCTTGCATGTACAATTATCTTTCTTACTACATTTCTTTGACTTGCTTTGCTGACCTCTACTTCAGTTTCCCTAAGAAAAGTTTTATTCATTACATAAGCCAAAATTTCAAGTAGATAGTTTGTGTGGAGGGAGATGAAGTATAGAAAAACCTTGTTTATATTTTTATTACAGGAGAACTAGAATGCCGCATTTGTGAATAATACAGAATACTCATCCAATTATTTAAAATCAAACAGCTTTTTTTTCAAGGTGAGAAAGTGTAATTTCTCTATTTTTTTTCACAGTAGAATTCTGCAGACTTCAATGGAATTATTCTGGTTTACAGTTACCTAAAAGTGGAAAGAACAAGACATCCTTTTTTTAATTCTTCATTCTTTCTTTTCTGCTACTTGATTCTCACACTGCTTTTCGGTGTGTACTGAGGATGAAGGAGATCTGTTGTGGTGTTTAAAAAATTCTGTGCAACCTCTGCTGTTTGTCTGAAAGCTTGCTGAATACAGCTCTGCAATGTCAAATGTCTTTGATTTGATTTGGACTGGACCAGATGTCAACAAATTGGAATTTAATGTTGTTGAGACAGATGACAATGAAGGAAGCATAAAGGGATTCATTACAAATTAGAATTAAAGAAAACATTCAGATGCAGTTGTGCAATTTTTACATACCGCAACTTAGAGCAACTAGGAAAAAAATCAGAAATCTTGTTTTTCTCTCATTCCTTATGAAGACGTGAATGGGAATTTAGGCCTTATATTGTAAAGCACAATCATGGGCTCTTTTTTTTGTTTTCATCATAACTGTTATTTTTAAAATAACAGTTCATGGTATATAAGGTGACATTCTTCTTTAGCCCTTAAGTTGTACACACTTTGATTTGTCTGGCAGAATATTAGACAGAAACTCAACAAAAGGCCAGTGTTAAGGAGCAAAAACCAACTTTTATTATAGTTTCAGACTGATCTACAGTAGTATGCATAAAACTGGCAAGGATCCTTGCCTTCTTTATGTTGCCAGCAGCAAATATAAAAACAATGGCATTTTACATGCAGAAGTGATTGCAAGGCAAGTTCTAAAAGTCAGAAATGCAGAAATTAACTGTTTAAGCTACCTGTGTGAGCATTTGCCAGATGATAATTACTTGTTCCTCAAATATCTAGTGGAAAATACAGAAGAACAATGAGGAGGCTCTCTCTGCAGCGGGAGAGCTTCCTCTTCAACATGGCATCTGCCTCTCTGCAAGAGAAAGCTCCTTTTCTCCAGGATTTCTGTGGCAGAACAGAGGTTTCTTTTTGTAGTTCTGACTTACCTGTAGTACATCTACCTGGGACCTCAGAGACACCTTTCTTCTGCCCACCAGATGTGCCCTCACATTTTCTTTAGGAGAGCAGGTGGTCTGGCTTTCAGGAAAACAGTTGTAATGGGCTGTGGTATTGACTGGTAAAGCTCAGGAAATTCCAAGGAGGCAGAAAGGGACTGGGAGCAGTTTTCTTCAATCCTGAACAGCCACGTCCCCTTCCTGGTGCAGGCAGTGTGGTGGGAATTGACTGATCGGGAAGGAGAAAGAAAAATCTGCAAAGAGTGGTTTCATATGCAACTGTATAAATATTTCCATAGGGTTTTTTTCATTTGTTTTCCTTTGGTCTGGTTTGGGGCTTTTGCTCATTTGGTTTTGGTTTGGCTTTTTGTTTGTTTGGGGTGTGGGAGGGATGCTGGGCATTTTTTGTTGGTTTTGGGGTGTTTTTTTTCTTTTTTTTTTTTCTTTCTGCAAGGCTGTACACACTTCAGATTGCATTAGTTCTGCACATCGTGTTAGATGCCTAAGGTTCTGTGCCTATTTTTGCTGGATTCAGAGCCGAACCTTTCTGGAGTCTAACCTTAGAAAAATCAGAAATTCAGAGGATTATCTATGCTGCTTCCCGTTGTTATTGATCGAGGCTATAAGAAATATTGCTGCTTGATTTGTAGAGAACTCTACAGAGATAATTCCCGGTATGTCTTCAAGAAAATTATTTTACTGGAAGAACACTAAACTCTTTGCTTTTGTTTTTTTCAGATGACTGAAAAAAGACATTGGCCAATTATAATTTTGAGATTTGTGCACCTTCTAATTTTAACTAAATGTTGCAAAGCAGCTGATAAACCCTTTAAGAACTCTGTCAAGAGCAAGTATGTCTAAAAGGGGTGTTCACCAAGTTTTTATATGAAATAAAGGATAAGATTAGTTCATAAGTGCAAATTTCCTTCATTTCCATAGAGTGCTCATTTAGCAAAAGCAAGTTTTTCCTCTACTGGCATTATGGCTAATTCTTCTGTTTTCTAGAAATACAAATCTGGCCTGAGAATGATCTTAAAAGTTGAGTAGAACAGTAATAGCACCTATTAAATGTCTCTGGTCTGGTGGAATCCAGTATAGATGGACTTCATATCAGACGCAAGTGATAAAATCCACATTTCTGAGATTAAATCTCTTGAAGTGCATGACATCATTCAGTGACTGTGATCCTGAACCTAGGAGCTGCAATGCTTATGCTTGATTTTGCAAGAAAGAACAGTTCTTCTGATGATCCACACCTAATTTTCTTCCTCCTCATTTTTTTGTTATTATGTTAAATATAACCAAAATATCTATCTTGATGTAACTAATTTTATAGGCAATTTTGAAATTATTTAAAGCATATTCTCTCAGTACCAAGGTACAATAGCACCACAATTTTTCTTGCCAATTAAAACCAAAGCTTGAATTCTGTCTTTCAGACTCCTTTTTTTTCTTTACCCACCCTTTATCACAACTCCAATGTTTTAGAGTAAAATAAAAGGCAACTGTTTTGTTATCATTATCATTATTTATCTCAAGCGTATAGAGGAGCAAGCAGGACAGAAAATACTAGAAAGATAATACGAATAGAGATAGAAATCTATAAATGAGGCTTCACATATACTCCAGAAGAGTGAATGGCTAAGAAATACCATTTGAAAGGAAGAACACATGGCAATGGAATCTATAGCTACAATTTAAGGTTATTCCTTCTCATGATTGAAGCAGAGGCAGTAGTCTGAAAGGGCAGACTATTCCCTACCTTTTTGCAAGGGTCTTGCAATCTGCTCCAGTTTATTGATGCCAGGATGATTTTGCTGCTTTGGTGACAGCAAAACATTGGTATCTCATGTTAGCTGTTACCTTTTCTACTCTTCAGCTTCTTTTCTGAGAACGTATAGAATCACAAGATAAATCCATCAGAAGGGATGCTGAGATGTGGGTGTTTATTCCAGCCTCCTGCTCAACACAGGGTCAGCTGTGTGCTCAAACCAGTCTTATCTCTGGCCATTATATCTCACCCTCCTGATGTGAAGAGCCTGTCTCCATCTTCTCACTTATTTTCCCAGAGGTGCAGGGGAGCTACAGAAAGGTACTCCAAAAACCACCTCTGCTGCAGGCTAAACCAGCCTCGCTTTCTCAGTTTGTCCTCACAGGGTGAATGATCCAGTTCCTGACCACCTTGGTGGCCCACCACTAAATCCACCCTAGTTTATTTATGTCTTTCCTGTATTGAGAAGGACAAAATTGAATGCTGTACTGTAGAAGCAGTCTAAGGAATGCTGTGTAAAGGGAGATGATTCCTTTGCTCCATCTCTGCTAGTCACACAGCCTAGGATATTGCTGTTCCTCTTTGCTGCCAAGGCACGCTGCTGGCTCGTGCTCACTTCGTGTCTGCCAACACACCTTACATCTTGCCAGCAAGGATGCTCTCCTCAGTCAAGCCCAGCTGGCAGCACTGCAAGGAGCTCTTCCTTCCCAGGTGAAGGACCTTGCACTTGTCCTGTTGCCTCAATAAGTCTTTCGTTTGTGCTAAATTCCAGGGTATTTATAGAACATACCTGCATTACTCAGAAAGAAATCCTCACCCTGACTGCAGAGTCTGGGTAGAACTACTCCATAAAGAACAAAAGCCTATTACAGTGTTTAGCGAAAGTGAAGAACATCCTCAGTGAGCTGGGCATGTATCTTTCAAATAGTAGAGCAAATTTTTCTCTTTCTGTTATCTTTCTCAGAACAAAATCTATGGGGCAGTCAATATATTCAAAGGAAAAAAAAATTAATCTTAGAAACATAGAATCATATGCTGAGTTGGAAGGGACCTGCACAGTGCAGTTTTCAATTGAGACCAATTTTTTGTTCTGTGATTTATTTAAAAATGTTATGCTAATACTTCCTGCATAACAGACTGCTACAGTGGATTATGCACACCCCAAATCTGAGGCTTGTCTGCAATCACATCCAAGAAACCAGGTCTTGTAAAAAAAGCAGGACAAACCCACAGGAGCATCATTCGGTCTGTTGTAGGAGTCATCACTGACTGTCTAGGAGAAGAGAATGTTGCCTGAAGGCCCCACAGCAGCCTTCCAGTATCTGAAGGGGGCCTACAAGGAAGCTGGAGAGGGACACTTCATCAGGAATTGTAGTGATAGGACAAGGGGGAATGGCTTAAAACTGAAAGGCAGTAGGTTTAGATTAGATATTAGGAAGGAATTCTTTACTGTGAAGGTGGTAAGGCCCTGGAAGGCACTGGAACAGGTTGCTCAGAGAAGCTGTGGATGCCCCAACTCTGGACGTGTCAAGGCCAGGCTGGATGGAGCTCTGAGCAACCTGGCCTAGTGGAAGGTGTCCCTGCCCATGGCCTGGCTGTTAGAACAAGATGGCCTTTAAGATCCCTTCCAACCCAACCATTCCATGATTCCATGATTCTACTATTCTGTGACACCAAAATGTTATGCAAGCCTATAATGCTTTTTTGAGGTGCAAATTCAGTTCTATGATGGGTGTATGGCTTCCTTAACAGCACCTTGAAATTATTCTCAGGCTAGCAGGCATGTTGAATCTCCCAAAAAATTCCTCTGTCTCTTTGTGTCTACAGTTCTGCTGAGGTTTGGAAGTTGAAGTTGTTTGGAAGTTTGGTTGTCTAGTTTATTAATCTCTTTTTACCATGCTCATCACCGTGGTTTGAACATCTGTTTGATTACTAAAGCTTTATTGTGTTTTACCAGTGTATGATAGGGAGAAAACAAGTTATTTCTTATTATCCAAGCTTTAATCTTCAAACAGGATGCTAAAAAAAGCCAACTGCCTATTGCCCATCATCTCAAGCAAGGAGTACTATATAATGGTACTTCAGCTCTCACACCTTTGTGCAGTGTAATTATAATTATATCACTGGAACCCACACAAATGCATTCTAACCTGTCCAAGGTAACAAAACCTTTAATCTTCAGTCATTACTTCCTGTGCTCATTGCCTTCATGTTTCTTCCGCAGAGTGCATTGGATCATTCCAGCATGAAATTAATCTCTTAAAGAAGATAAATCACTTCCTACTTTCTAGTTAAAATATGCTCTTGCTTTGCTATTCATAAACACCTTATTTTAAAGAGGTATGTTTTTGCAGAATGGCTGCAAGGCTTGAGCATCTTCAAATAGCTGCTTTTACACAGACCTGTTGGATTAAACCTGCTTTGACTGACCTTCTTTGAGTAACAAATTGGATAAACTGATTTCCCTTCTAACCTACATGATTCTGTGGCTACCTGGCACATGCCTGTTGTAGGAGATATCGTTGTATTTTCAACTTCAACAGGTATAATAAATCTTTGTTATAGTGCAGGAATAATTTTGATAATGAAATCTCTGGATCAGCTCATCGTTAAATTTTAAATTCCTGAAGTCTTCAAGAGTCTTTCAAAACTTTTAGAAAATACTGGAAAACATTTGAAAAGAGAGGTATGAAAAATTAATTCTAGGAGCTGCAATTTCTTTTTTCACTCAATATTTTCAAACTATCACTTCAGATTTAGAAGTTGTTTCTTCTGACTGATAAAAACCCATGAATATGTAGGGATGCAAACCTTCAGATTTGTTTGTTTGTTCGTGTAATGTTTAACTTTTCATTTGTTTCATGTGGGTTTTTTTCATCCAGGATCAGCTGATTCTGAAAAAAACCCCAACACCCTGACATAGTTTTTTTATCCTGTTGGTAATCAGCAGTATCATCACCAACAGTTCCAAGAGCTAAGGAGCTAAGTGAGAACTACTGCTGCTCTTATTCTGGAAGTTACAGAAATCCAACAGCTATTATGATCAAGATTTTCCTGTTAATAAAAATGGCTTTATTAGAAAAAAAAAAATGGTTTCTCGACTCTGTGGCTAGCTTCTGGGAACAAATAGATTTTTAAATTTTGATTTAAAATGCAAGAGAAAGATAGAACGTTAATATTTAATGTTAGTGGGTTAAATCTGTGCTAACCTTAGTAGGGAGTGACTTGTAAGTTCAAATGTTATTATAACAAAAAAGTAAAGAAATTTTTTCGTTATTTGTCTTGGAGCATACTCCTTTCATCTTTCCTCATCTCTCCCCGAACTAGCAGACAGAATAGGATTCTGAATACTGATAGGTATAGCAGTACATAAGGTATATATTTTCTTACAAAAATTTTCTACAATTTTTTTCTTATTTTCTTCACATATTATATGTTTTCTTCAGCATATTCCTATTACGCTTCAAAAATTTACTGTTGATTTTATAATTTTAAAACTTGTTTAACAACCAAGTATTTCCTAATGGTCTATTGTGCCAACAAAAGTCTATCAGAAAGGAAATTAAAGGCACTAAAACCTATGATGGCGGTGCCATAGAAGTTAGGAAAATCATATCCAAATTGTTATAAAACAGACCTGGTCACTGTTTGAATTATAACATGCTGCATGGTTTCAGAGGAGGTTGCAATAGCATGACTTCAACATATGTTATACATACGGAAAGAGGAATCAGGCAGCATTTTATAGCTCCAGACTTGCACCAAACACTAGGAGCTCAATTCATTTGCCTGGACACAAGTGTTGGTTCCACTTATGAGATTCTAAGATATCTCACCCAGGGCCTTGAGGAGATCCATGTCCTCCTATTGCAGCAGTTGGAGGGATGTGAAGATGTACAGGGCCATGCCCAATGGTACTCCCTGCCTCTCTGGGGGTAATTGCATGAGGCTGTGCTGGCTCTCAGCCTATTCCCTGCAGAGTGCTCTCTCTAAGACATCATCAATATTCCAGATGTGCATGGAGCTGGCAGATCCATGGGAAATACGTGTCATTCTGTAGCAGCAGTTAGGCAGCGAGTGAAGTATCGGGGAGTTGCTGAAAAGGCACTAAATTACCACGTCTGAACAGCTGGATCCTGCCTCAGTTGCACGTGCAGACAAATAAAACCTACTCATTAATTCAAACTGTTCTTTAATGGAGAAAAAGCTGTGTATTCTCATTGATTATACTTCTGTGTTAACTTAGGATTCCCATAAACTAATTTTGTTTCTGAGCATTCAGAGGATTTTTGACAATGACTTTATGCACTATGGAATTGAAAATTAACAGCAACGGAAATTCACCTGGTTTATTTCCATGTCCCCTAAGCAGACACACCTGCACCTAAACTGCTCCTGATGGACATTTGTTCTAAGCTTTTAAATGACAGAAATGCCATAAACTATCTATTCTATTAAAAAGCTAAGTCACTCCTGCTACAATTTAAAACATTACTTATGCTATTCAGAGCAAATTAAAAAAAACCCAAACAACAAACCAACCAAACAAAAAACAAAACCAAACCAAACCCCAAAAAACCAGTAAAACAAAACAAAAAACCCAGAACATTTTTTCATTTCTTCCTTGAAACAATAGTCTAAATATTTGAAAATCTTTCCTAATAAATGACATCTTCCGAATGTTTTATTTTCTTCATGTGGTTACATCTTTCAATGAAGCAAAACATACACTGCACAAAAGCTTTTCTCCCCTGCTACTCTATCCCACTAAAGAAATACCTTTGTGATGTTGATGGTGAGCCTTGAATCAGAGATCATGTACATTTGAGGAACATGCTCTTTCCCTGCCTTTGTTTTTGAGGAACATTCACCGAGATTAAATTCTGAGACCTTCAACATTTTCACAGCAATAACTTCTAGTGAGGTGGGCCTGGGTTGTCTGAGAGGCCATCTTTTTCCTCAGGTAATAATGCTACCGTCTGAGATTTCGAGTTTATGCCTTGCCTGTGATTTAACTAGGACTGGATGGTTTTTTGTTTGAAAATGTTAGTTGTGAAGGTGCTCTAAGTTTGTACTGCAATGAGGGAGCAGCAGACTGAAGCACGAGACCTTTCTAAATGCTAAGTAGGTCACCAACAATTTACAAGGTTTATCCTGACTCTCTTCAGCGTACATAAAAGTTAACGAAACTTGCTTATACTCTTGTAGACTTGCCTATACTGCTGTACAAAAAATAAACAAGGAATTTAATAAAAATACATTTCAAATTAAATAAAGAACTAGCGGCGCACCACCTACAGAAATGCAAGGCAGAGGGGGAGCTAGCATTTTATCGGGTCCTGCAGCAAATTCTTCTCCTTGAGCTTCCCTGGTGGCAGGCACAAGAGCTTTGGCAGGGGTGAGTCTCGGTAATGCACCATAGCTTCATCTGGACAGAGACTGGGTCAGACTCTCAGTGATGGATTGGGCTTCCCTGCCTGAGGGGACATACAGCGTTCAAACCAGCCAGCTGCCTGATGTTCCATGCCCAAACCTGAGGAAACCACTTCGAAGAAGTCCACAGAAACCTTCAAAGTTACTATTTTTCCCCCATTGTTTCTTGTTTTCTCAGTTACTGGAGCTTAATGTAGAGAGTAAAAGACAAGAATAGTAGAATGTGACTATAGGACGAATTGGGGGGATCTTGGCTGCAGGGCTATGTTTGTCACCGTTTTTAAAGTGATCAGATTTTGTCACGACTAAATGTGACGGGTTTGGGAATACAGCGTCACTTTAACAGCTAAAGTGTAGTTAGTGATCGGATGAAGTATTGAATTTATTTGGTGAGCCTGGAATATGTAAATCATAAGGAAAATAGACACTTAAAAATAGTTTGCCAAATTATGGATGAAGATCAGATGAAAGAAATAAAAAATAGAAACAGAACAGCCTTTGGGACGTCAGTGGGATCCATCAAAGTCATATCATTATACAGCTCTGGCATTTTGCTTCAGTGTAGGGGGTCCCCCAAGCACTTCTGGTTGGTGGCTTGCTGAGTAAATGTCAGTTTAATGCTGTTTTCCTGTTTTCGTAAAAAACTCCTGTAGGGTCTCTCATCAGATAACCAGTTAGATTACGTCCCCACTGCCTCTAGTCAAGCATAAATGTTAGTTCTAAAAGTAGCTGCTTTCTTACCTTGTTTCTATTTCACTCAGTGACGTCGGGTTTTCTAGCTATCGAAGGTCCAAGGCCAGCTATTTTTGAACACTGAGCTAGTGGTGTCTTGGATGCTTCTTGCAAATCACATCCCTGGGTGCATGTCACTGAATGTGACACTCACACCGTTATGACAGTTAAAATTATTATCCATAGATGGTGTAGCCCAGTGAACACACAGGAAACAGGTTCAGCTCTGCTTTTTCATAAGCACCAACAAATAGAAAAGCTTGTGACTGCTCCTGTGTTACATATGGTATGGGGGGAGGGACACTTGCCACCTTTCAATTTGCAGGGTATGTGTCTGATCATGGTTGCATGTTATAGCTCTTCATTTAAACATGCTTCACACAAAATAGAGGGAAAAGATTTTTGTGAGTATTAGTTAATTTAGAAAAATATCATCACCTAATAATGAAAGTAATGCAGTTCATTTTTCTGTTCTAAACCCTGTAAGCAGCCACAGTAACTTATAGTGTGCCATGCAAACAACATAATCCTGGCATCACCAGGGCATGGCAGTCTAAACACACACTGAGCAGGCACAGTATAGTGACCTTTCCTTGTATATCTGTTTCATGGACACTTAATTACCAACATACGTATTATATTAAAAAATACGTATGGAAGAATTAATGGCATTAGAGATGGGCAAAACTAGGTGAGAGGGCTCATTTACTGACCTTCTGTTATAATTACGATTTAATTTGGGGTGGGAGTAGGAACTTTTTCATGGTGCTGAGCAGTCCTCTCTGAGATAGGGCACTAGGAGTGGAAAGAGTTTCAGTAATGCTGCCAGATCTGGTAGTTTACAGCCTAACCTCCTTCATGGTTTTTTTTCAGAAGTCCCTTGCTAAGGCAAGGTGCAGGCATGGCCATGGTTTGACTCACTTGACTTCTCTGTGTAGCTCCCTGTCAGGCACTGTGAAAGGCTGGACTGTGAACCTTGAGACTGTGTCCAGCTGTACAACACGGTGGGAGCAGAAGCTCTGCATTTAGACAAATACCAGGTTAGGAGTTTTCACAGGATATCAGCTCATTTGGCTCTGCTAGTAGTAAACAGCAGCTGAGGTGAAGTTGCCATAAAATCTCTCCCTATGCCAAAGAGTGAATCTGTATAAAGCCATAGAGCAGCCATGTTTAAATTTGCAGTCTAGTGATCTCACCTGTAGATATTATTTTCTTAGCATAAGGGAGTAAATTTTTAAAAGATGAGAAAGCATCATTACTTTGAATAACTTTGATTTAGTTACAGTCAGATTCTTATAATGTTTTTATGCTGGGTTTTTTGCACATAAAATATAAATGAAAGTAGCTATTAAGATTCCGCCTTTTTACTGCATCATAACGTGCTGCTATTTTTAAATAATCGTCCCTTAATGCATCACATGCTTCATTTTCATTAAATAAACATTTTAAATGTGTAGAAGTCATATTCATTAGGTTTTTTTTAAACATAAGCTAATGGACATGGCTCTCTAGGAATACATGATATTTTAGCTCCTGTTTCATATAAAGAATAAGTTATATTAAAATGATGGGGTTTTTTCTCATTTGTTTATTTCTACTTCTCTTTTAACCTTCCATATATGCTCAAGTAATTAAATTACACTTTGTATTTGTCCCATTCTCTCTGTTTCCTCTTGGCGCTAAGGCTCCAATTCCAAAGAGCTGAGAGGCTGCAACCATCTCTACAAACTTTGCCACCTCTCACTGCACTGCATATTCCACTTACAGCTTTGCCTAGTATCCATCCTCTGCAGTTTTCTTTCTTTATGGTACCAGAATCCATTAAATCCGGGCTTCTTGTCAGCCCCTAAGTTCCTGTAGAACATGCCATTGATAGCATGCTGCCCTTGGGACTGAGTCAGATGCCAGCATAGTTGCTGGAAAGGCAATGGGAGTTGTATGAAAACCCTCTAAGATAAGCTTTATACACTTTTGTTCTCAACCGTGTTGTTAGATACCTATTTTTTCTCGCTGTGCACAGCCCCTTTCACTGTCTTCACGTCCATTTCTGTCCCAGGAATCTTCCCCCAAGAACTTCACCCTTCCACATTTCTTCCTGTTCTCTACATTGCTGAAATTTTAGGAAATATTAACTTCTGCTTTTTCCTTTTTCTCAGTCAAGCCTGTACTGTGTTTAACTAGTGGTTTGCAAATTACTCCCTATGTCCCCACAAATCCCACCTTATTATCCAGACAAGAGTGTTCTTTTCTATTTGGCCTGTGACCCCCAAGTCTCTCTGTAATATAACAATCAAATCTTGCTCTCTACATTTTATAATTTTTTGTACATTCTGTCATTCTGTATGAAATCAATCCATTATAATAGCATTTTCTGTGCATTGCTTATGTTGTTGTATGCACAAAGTCTGTTATCAGCTTCCCTACTGTTGATAAGTTCTATTACAGACACAGAAAGAACATTATGCTAAGGATACACAGAATTTGCTAATGAGCAAATTTGTTGCGGAAAGACTAAAACATACTTTTTTATCAAACTGAAGGTGAGTCTAATAAGAAATAGCTGTCACTTTACTCTGTTGGATTTGTATAGTTATATTTTTGGAGGCAACAGCAATCTGTGATCTTAATATCTGGATTCTTATGCCCTGACACCCATCTTGCAGTATCCTTAAACAAGCCATTGCCTTTCTGCATGCTTCCTTTTAGTCTCTGTAAAAAGGCTTGAGATCTGCTAGGTAGAACAGCTGCATAATAACTAAATGCTGTTTTGCTATTTTTTTTTCCCATCATCACCTTATTAACACAGTTATGTCGTAACTACCCATCCTCAGTAAATGGAATCAGTTTAACTGCTCTTCACATCTATATGCTCTTCAGAGGCACCACATCAAACCTAATATGCAGAGAAGTCAGCTCCAGCCTGTGTTTTATTTGAATTCCAAATGATTTGATTGTAATTAAATGACAGTTTATCAATCCAAGTGCAGAAAATAAGTAACAGGTATATCTGTCATACAACACAATCAATGTAAATGCTACTCCTGGACTACAAAGACGTTAGCATATGACCAGTGGTAATGACCATTTTAATAGTGACAGTAGGCAGGAGAGAGGAGGATGGAAGATTTCAAGGCATCAGGCAAAGATTAAAGTATTAAAGCAAGTATATTTCTTTTCTAAAATAAAAATCATACGTAAGAGACTAGTTTGGTAAATATAGAAGCCTATGTTTGAAATTCCTGTGTTATGAATTGCAAATAGGTGTAGCTTGGTTTTACTTTTGTCTTCCATCTATTACTAACTTCTTGACAGGAAGAAGTTTCCCCAGCCCACACAGGTACATCAGTTACTGCCATCAGAAAATGGTAGTTTTTCAGACAAGGAACAGGTTAGATGATCTGGGTTTCTAAAAGAGAGAACATGGTGTATTTGGTGAGTGTGGAACTGAATTTCTACTGAGTCTTGATTGCCATCAGATAATCACTGGTCTTCAAATTTTAAATGCATTAAACATCTCAAAACAGGGTCTTTGCAGAGTTACCACACATGAGGAAGGAGTAACAATGGTGCCAGGTGTTGCTGCAGAGATTGCCTCTTAACGGATTTTTTTTTTTTTTAGACTCTGGGTCCTGCTTTGTGGTAGTGTTGCCTTTGCTGAAAGAAAATGCCAAAAAGTCACCATCATATGCCAGAGGCAAAAGAAAGGAGTCTTAATAAAATAATATAATACTAATACTAATAAAATAATCTTTTATCGAGTCTTAATAAAATACTGACATGAAGAAGCAGCCCACTGTTTGAACTTGATTTTTGAGCACAAGTTGTCAGACATAGTGGTTAATATATTCTATAAAATAGATTTTTAAATAAGAGTTAATGTAAAATCTAAGCCTTTCATATTTGAGCTGATCATATGTAAATGACTTTATATGCTACTTTTTAATGGACATAAGATCATTAATTCTTTTTCCTTTCTTCCTGTCTCCGAACAGCCTGGTAGGCTGGATACTGCTCCATCTAAGTGTTAAACGCTGGATATGGTTTGTACTTTTAAGCTTTTTGTATATGTATGAATTTGTCCTCTAGGATCTTACAGCCTGGCTGCAACCAGGGATTTTAGCTGTAAATTGAGCCTTGTGACTTCTACACACTAACTTTTCATCTTTTCTCTGACATTTTGAAAAAACATTGCTGTTGTCTCATGAAAGCAAATTTCCATAATAATTTTCTTGCTAACGGACTATGCTTATCAAATGTCTTTCACAATGAATCACAGAACTCTGTGATTGAATGCCTAACGCGGGAAGGGGCCTGTGCTGATTGTCCTGTACAAGCCCCTGCTCGAGCAGGGTCACCTACGCCAGATTGCCCAGGGTTGTGTACAACCAGGGTTCAAATACCTTCACTGATAGAGTCTCCGCAACCTCTCTGGACATCACATGGAAGGGTGGAAGTAGCCTCATTTTGCCTCTACTCTTTTTAAAAGTGAGGCCTATCCCTTCTGCTTTGGGAAGTCCTGGAGCAGACTGGAGATGCAGTGTGTGAATTAGGAGAATTCTAGTAAAACAGTAGTTGTACTGGGATGTGGCTCAGCAGGGAGGAACAGGTCTACGCTCAGTGCATCCCTCTGTTTACTTCCCCAGCTTGGCATGAAAGTTCCTGGGACACACACCATCTCTCGAGTGATGTTGGTGTCATAGAAAAGCAGAGATTTGTAAAGAGAAGTAGAAAACCCCAACAGCAGCCTCTACTAAGCCCTTGTTCAAGAATATTTAATAGGTACCTTCATGGACAAAGAGTGACAAGTACTGTATTTGGCACTAGGACAGGTTTTCTAGAAAAGTTTAAACAAATAAGGCAGTGTGCCTGTGGTCTATCAGAGATGCAGTTAGACAAAAAAAATTGCTTTATTTCAATTTACTTCAAAAACTAATTTTTTTCCAGCTACTGTAGCTGGTCAAAGGGTGAAGAAATACAGATTAAAATGTGAATAGATTAAAGGCAAGTTCTCTAATGAAAAAGGATCAGAAGTTACAAATGTTCTGATTTATTTTTTTCTTTCCACAGTACCACTTTTTTTCAGGCTTTTGGGAAGCTTAATTACTGAGTAAAAAAATGTAATGAATATGTTTAACAATGGATTAAATCAGAGACTGAATTTTGGCTACTTCTGAATAATTATGAGGTTTGATACATATGTGTATTTTCATGTACTCTTTTCCCAGTACACCTATTCAAAGTACCATGATGTCCCGAAATAATAACAACACAATTCTGTGATCACATCTGCCAGGGAGTTAAAAACCCAGTTGTAGTCTGGGCTTCACAGACTGCTTGCAAGGAATTTGCTAGAGCAGTAGGTAACAAAGCAATGGGCTGTCATGGGGACTAGGAAAGCTTCAGTTCACAAGTTGTCCCCTGAAGCAACAGAGAATGAATTCCTCAGGGTTAAGGGTGGTTTGGAGTAACAAAACTTTGTTGATTAGAAACTAAACACGATGGAAATGTTTTCTATAGCCATAGATATATGACTGGTTGGTGAATTCTCGTATAAGGCAATAGTAACCTGAGGAAAAAGGAATTGCAGTAGACAGCGGCTATGGCTTGCGCGTGAAAGGAAAACACTTGTGTTCACTCAGTGTCCACACACGACCAATTCATCGCTTCCTTTTAATTCCCTCTAAGTTCTCTGCATAATGTTTTCAAGGACAGCAGACATTACTCTGAGTAGACCATTAATACTGCTTTTTCATTTGGGTTTGATTTGGTTTTTGGTTCTGGCCTTAACCCTAGAATTGTGCAATATTCTTTTTCCTCTTCAAATTTACTTCCATTGTGTTTATGAGATTCTTGAAACTCATACTTTTTTTTCCAGTTCTGGGGACACACAGACACTTACATAAATCCCTCTGAAATGAGAACAGGGACTCTCAGTGAAAGAGTGACTGGGAATTAGACTAGGAGATTAGAAGCCCTGGGATCTAAAATTACTTGTTTTCTAAGTTTTACTAGGCTTCGAGTCACTTCTCTATATTCTAATTTTTCCATCAAGTGAATACCTATTCCATTAACCATTAAAACAAACACACTTCCTCATATCAGGGCAATGGTTGTAATAAATGAGCCATGTCTAGTTCTTATGGCTATTTTCCTTTGCATAATTGTAATTTCTTATATTTGTACATGTGTATATGTAGTAATAAAAATCCCTCATATTTTGTTCTATTGACATCTGAAGAAAACAACAAATGAAGAAACAAACAGTTGTTTCTGGCCCCACTCAAAATGCTTACAAGATACTCTTTATGGAAATGTTTCAAGCTCTGAAAAAACAAATTTTTGCAGTTCATAAAAACATTTTTAAAGTTACTTTGCTTTGAAAGCTGTTGTATTCACACAAAAATAAGGACAATTCTGCATGGAGCACCTATGATGTAGAAATAATTTCTTGTCTCTGTTAGGAACATCTTTGCACAGATCTGTGTAGCTTTTCTGCTGTTATCTCTCTTGAGCTCTTCTTTTGCATATTGATTACTGACTCTGATTAGCACACTGCTTCTCATGCTCCTGAGCAAGTCTAAATCTTAATTTTTACGTGTTTCTCAGAAATGTTTCTATATGCCTTGTTATGGTTTCTTGGAGGTTTTTAGTTATTTGACTAGATTCGATGCTTTTACCCTGCCCCTTTTTACAGATTCAATATTGACGTTGAGAGAAGATTCAAATCCCAAGCCACAGAAGTTCTCAGAGAGTTGTGTTTAGAACTGATATGTCCTGAATATTCACTGTAATCCTCTCTGGCTAAGGTTAGTTGTGATGCCCAGTTACCATGATCCATTTCTGGTTTATGTTTTATCATTGTCTCTGTAATTTTTAAACAGTCTTTCAGGCTTTTCAGTGTTAAAGAAATCAAATATGAAGACAGACACCAAACATGAAATGTTAAACACTTTAAGATTTGTGTTCGGCACTAGTCTCTGAAATTGAGGAAACAGGAAACAAAGGAGGAAACTTCTCAATGGTCATTCCTGCTCTGTTTTCCATAGTTACTAATCTGCTACTGTGTCTCTACAAACCTCCCCAGGAAAGTGGTCACAGCACCAAACCTGACAGAGTTAAAGAGGTTTGGACAATATTCTCAGGCACAAGGTGTGATCCATGGGGTGGTCTGTGCAGATCCAGGAGCTGGACTCGATGATCCTGATGGGTCCATTCCAATTCAGCATATCCTGTGACTATATGAGTCTAAGTCCAGACGATAAATTTACATAAAATATCCATTGCTCAGTATCACAGGACTCCATAACGGTTTCTACTGCAAAAGGAAACAAAACAGAGTTGCACCCTTGTGCAGATTTGTTGAACTGATTTTTATTTCCATGCACAGATCCCAAGAGGCCCTGTCATGAATCTGCAACACTTAATTTGACTGCAGAAATCAGCCAGCTGTATCAAATGTCTGCTCTGGGTCAATCTTAAATGGAGACTGAGTATTCAGCAAGCAGTGAATCCACTGTAGTATAATAGAAATACTTCCCCTGTATATAAACACGGTCTGTCTGAGGTAACTAAGCACTAAATGCCTGTTCTATTTTTACAGGACTCATTCTTTGAGAAAAATCGGCAAATTTAATTTAGTTGTATTAATTTCATTATATTTTTAATCTTTTTACTACAAAGGGAGGCATATGAAAAAGAAACCTAAACACATTAGTGAACTTGATTATTCAGTTAATACTTCCGTTAGTGACCAATTTTGAAAGACAGTATTAAATTTACAAAGACCAGATGAAGATGTTCACATTCCTTTTTTATTTTTATACTTTGAAGGGAATATTTGCTTGTTAACACGGATGTTAAGGATCAGCACAAAGTGGTGGTAACAACCTAGTGTTTGTTTTTTGATTATTTCCTTATTTAGATTTTTTAATTATTCGTTTAGGAAAACAGTCTCACTTTATCTTGTTCTGTTGTTTCACCTATAAGTGAGCATTTTTCAACTGACTTTATTTAAAAGTTAGATAGCTAATTTGAGCTGTTCATTTAGTTAAAGCTTAAGCTATACATCTAGCCAGCCCTCTTTAATAAAAAAGAAAGCTAGATTGCTTAAGGACCAAATTCATACCATAATAGAATCAAAGTCAAGTAGGATACATCTTCTTTTCAATATGCATGTGTCTCTTCATTGACAATAGAAGTAGTCTGAATGTCTTACCTTAGAACTTAACTTTTATGTGGCTAAAATTACGAAAAATGAGCCCACTCTAAGATTCTGTCCATCATCTGGGATGTTGGATAATATCCACGACTATTTTACAATTTAAATGATTCCCCCTCTCTCTCATTTTTGGGACACTTTTCCTCTTCCCTGCCTTGTAGGGTTCCATCTTCTTAATCTCTGCTATTTTTCATGCAGCTGAAGGACAAGACTACAGGTTTTCAGTATTAACCTTTAAAGAAATCTAATAATATCCCAAATAATAGTTCATTTCTCAAAATCTAAGTTTGAATGATTTTTGAAATTGAAAGCTCTCCAGAAAATGTTCAGTAGCATAACCTGGTCTCCTGTTTCAAATAAACTTGTCTAGAGGGTGTGTTTTGCTCACACTTATAGTTACAAAGTAAGTTGTCTGTTGATTTCTTTAGTTGCTAAAAGTGAACATTTAGTTATAAGGAGTTAAAGGAATTAGGTATATTAAAATTTATCATATACTGTATCATATGAGTAATGCTTCATTTGAGAGTGACTGATTTTATTATGCTGTGATGAATAACACTGGTCTATTTTAGTTACATATTTCCACTCTTAACTATATGTGGTTAAGTCATTCACCTTATATATTTTTAATCTGTGTTTGGTTTTTTGGTTTGGCTTGGTTTGGTTTTTTTAATATTGTGAATTCTTCATTTTGATTAATTTCTTTCATAAACATACAGAGCGTCTTTAGAGTGCGATTTGATGAAAATCAGGAATGATGGCAAAGGTCCTTTTGCCTTTCTAACTCTCACTGAGGTAAAGAAGTTATAAAAAATTAGAGATGGAGAAAGAGAAAAAATTGAAAAGCAGTATTTTCCACATTACAGAGACCCATCTTGGCTAGAAGTGCTTCGGAAAAAGCTGGTAAAAAAAAAATTACATAAATCTTTGCTTGCTTTTGGGAGCCACCTCTGTCAAGACAGGCAGGTACCCTGTGCCATCCGGCTGTCTCTCTCCTTGTGTTTACTTGGCACTGCTCACACTGAAACTGGACAGTACAAGGTTGCTTATGTTTTTCTTTGAAACCCCCGTGTACGTGGTCTTTTCATGCTGCTTACAAGGACCGCTTGAGCTGATGAGAGCATTTATCTGCAAGAGAGGGCAGCCAGCTTTCTTGTAAGGCTGCTAACAGAAGGAATTGATTTCATAATCAGAGCTAAATGGCACCTCCCTGGCAACAGACACGTTGAGTCACATCTGCTGTGCATGTACCTCTAGGCTGTTCTCTTGGAAACTGTCCTGTATGGGATCTGCTGCCTCTCAAAACCCAGGAACAAAAATGGCCTTTTTGAACAGTTCATTTCAGCCAGGTTTTCCAGCTACTGAATGTTTACAGCACCTATTGCACCACTTATTTTTTATGGTTTCCAGATATCCTGTCTTAAGGTTAGTGTCTTTGCTATATCCCCTAGGCAGAATGGGATGTCATAAACCACTATAAACTCCACAATGTAAATAAATTTACACAAGAACCCTGTACAGCTTCCTATATAGTTTTGTGATTAACTGGAGATACCAAGTGATTTCCCCAAACTTTTTGAAACAATGTCCTGCGATCAAGATACTGCTTGTACAAGGTAAGGCAATAGCTTCTTTCAAAATTTAATGGGTACAGGCATATAAAAAAGGAGGAAATTAGCCAGCCAACAAGACTGAAACAGCAATTACCTAAGGAGATGCCTATGAGCTGACTAGGCAAATCAACCTTCACTTGTGTCTCCTACATGAAAGGTAAAAAATCACAGAATTTTGTCACTTAATGTGATTCCTCCTCTAGACGGGAGATAATTAACCATCCTCTTGCCCTTTATTATGTAGATGGAGCTGTGCTTGAAATTACATACTCATTAGAGTAATCAGATCTCAAAAAACACTTGACTTAACAAATTACGTGGATCGATACATAGCTTCACTTTTCCGTAACAAAATGACACGTAGTGTAAGAAATTGCAGAGTAATTAGCACCTGTATTTTCTTTCCCTTCACTCAGTAATTCCACTTTTTGTCTTTTCTCTGTTTTCTTCATTTAATGAAGGGTTCTCTGATCTTCCTAAAGAAATCTGTCAAATTGTTCCATATACAGCTTTTGAAAAAAATGTCAAATTATTTTTCCCAGGAGTAAAAACAGTGATACCAAAGGAAAAGAAAAAAAAAACCTCAAAACCCAGAAGACATAGCCCTCTAGAATTTTTAGTGATGAATAATAAAAATGACTTCATTTATTAAAAGGTAGATTCCAAGTGGTGCGGGAAATTATTTGGTGGTTTAAAACCAGCAGTGCAGAATTTCCTGTTATTCATGTATTATTTCCTCTCTCCTTCAAATGTAATATTAGTTAAATGATAGCTTGTTTTTTCATTATGTTCAGGAAATATGATTCAACAATTCTGTAATGTTTCTTGTAAATGGAAGTAACTATACTTCTAGAGATTATAATGTTCATTATTAATCCCTGTGGATAGCATTTTACTTGGAAAAGTAAACACAAATGTAAGTGGAAAATACTTGCAGCTGATTAGACAAAACGTGAAATCAAAAGTACTTCCAAATACAGTGCTGTGAGGGCTTTAACAGAACATTGAAAATAATGAAAAATAATTTTCTGTGAAAGAAATCAAGAGTTCATATTGATGTTAAACACAACACAATCCCTAGAATATTATTCCATTTTTTTTGTTGAGATCGGTCATTTGTTGACAAAATCATACATTTGAAATAGTATTTAGACATCGAGAGATTTTAAAAAAGTCTAATTTTAGCTAATAAACATCACTGTTAAAAATATGTTCTTTATTTCTGCATTGACCTTGATAATCTCAAAACAGGTCCAGTGAAAGCAAGTTGCTCAGGGCTCCATTCAGCTGAGTCTGGTCTGAACATCTTCAACCCAATTCTGAGCTTATCCAAAGACAGAGAATTCACAGCCTCACTGGGCAACCTGTTCCAGGGCTTGATCATGCCCAAAGCCTCATTGTGTCTGAGGCCTCTTCAAAATATTTTGAAAATATTCTATTAACAGCTATTTCAGATTACTTTAGAAGCATTTATTACATACAGAATCATTGTGAACAATATCCGGTGCTATAGAGGATTTTTCAGAGATCAGAGTAGAAATCTTTTTCAATGCAATTCTCACGATACCACCATACCCTGAATAGTAAAGAGATAATTGTGTTATAAAAATCCTTAATGACAAAATTTGTTTTTGAAAAGAATGGACCGAGCTAAACATATTTTAGTTCAGAGAGAGTCATCATGAACCTTATATATCTTAATATAAAACGACTTTGTTGTGAATTTTCAATGAATTTATGCAGCCTTCCCAGAACTGATTAAAATCAATTCCACTGTATATATGAACATATTTCTGTAAAATGATCAATGACCAGGACTCCAATTAGGCATTACAGAATGGAAAAACTTTCTTTGCTTAACCCATATATGGTTTTTTGAAGCAAAACTGAGACCTTTCAGAAAGGGTCAAGAACTTGGAAAGTGGAAGAAAAGTACTGGGTTGGGACTACTGAATTAAATTAAACTTTTTAAAATTTTCTGGAGATATAAAAATTATCTTCCAATCATTAGTGATACAGTATACCTCCAAATCAAGGCAAGATCTGGAGACAAAAAGTTTCCTTTCTATTTTTCTCCTCAGTGTCTTTTTCCACAAAAAAAAAGGCATGTAAATGCTACTCAGGCAGACAGTGCTGCTTAATCTAGAGCAAGTCCCTGAGGGAAAGAGGGCAAATATAAAGTTTATATTTTTGAGAGGCAGGGGAGAGATTGGAAATTATGGACCAATTATCTTAACTTCAGTTTATGCAATAATAGCAATATGAAAGGATATATTTTTGTAAATACCCCAAAAATAGAGAGAGAATGAGTAACAATTAATATAAATTTGTCAAGAACATATCACACCCTCTGAATTTCCTTCTCTGTTGATACAAAGTTCTGAATATGCAGAATAGTATATACTGTGTATCTTGACCTCACCACTGTCTTTTGTTTCATGTGACATTTTGATAAACAAAACAGAGAAGATCTTCATGAAATTGCTATGAGGCAGACACATGGTCAGGAAACCACGTTTAGTAGTTATTAATGGTTCTTTGTTGTCCAGCATTACGTATTGAGCAGTGTTCTGCAGAGATCAGTCTTGTGCCCGGTTCTTATCAATGTTCTCATTAGTGACTTGAGTCATTGAGTAGGTAGTCAATGATTAAATAGTGTAGCGTGCTTATTAAATTTCCAATGACATCAAGCTGTGAGGGTCTGTAAACATATATGAGGACAGACTTAAAAAGATCTTGACAAATTAGGAAAATCATTTAAATAAATTGGATGCAATTCAGTAACAAGAAATGCAGAACACTAAGTTTAAATGATCAAAAATTTCAATATAAGTCATAATACATGAAACAGTAATTTTGCAGATTAGAATCTGAGGCAGACTGAGTGGACTTCTTCCTTAACATTAGACATCCAAAATGTTCCAGACATCTATGTCTGACGTAGTTATTTATTATCCTTTTGTAGACACTGGGAAGAATTATCTTTTCATGGAACCTTATTTGTTCTAAAAATCTGCTTAAGATTCCTTAGAAATGTGCATATGTCTCCAATGATTATCAAAGAAGCCCAGGGCAGAAGCTCAGATATAGATGTCCGTGCCATAGAAAGACAAAAACATATCAAGTGTTAGAGACAGATAATTTTCTCTTAAACCAAATGAGAAAAATCCTCTTTATTTGAAGCAATTATAAAGGATTCAAGGTCAGTCATAGAACAGTAATTCCTACACGTAGATTTACCAGACATAAGGAGGAAGCACCACTGGTTCGTACAATTCATTAGCCAGCTCCTCTCTGCCTACTCCCTGTCAAAATCATGCCACCAAAATCTCACTATTCAGGAAAAAAAGTATTTGAAGAGCAGATCTTCAAAACTTTATGGGTCAACATAACAAGTGAAACAATGCACTGTTGGTGCTACACACCTGAAGTCTGGCCCAATATGCCAAAGCACTTCATACTTCTCCACCTAGATCTTATGGCTGGCTGCTAGAAATCACTGTGATCGCTCAGGTCCTTAGAGTCATGCAAGCGTCCATCCTGGATACTGACTTTGAAAAAATTCCTCGAAAGACCTGTCCAAACACAGTCATGAGCAGCAAGAGTCCAGCTGCTTGAACAGGTACGGCCCAGATTTTATTCAAAATGTGTTCAGTTCTGGTTCCGATCTATGGAATTATTTCAATTACCCTCCCCCAAGACCTCATGGGTTATCATAATGAGCAAGAGCTAGTGATAGCTGCAGGCTAGACTTTGTGCATGCTATTCACAAATACTAACCAGGTGTTCAACAGTCTACTGGAAGATATGGATGACCTTCCTGGCTAGCGTTAGGATTTTGGAGTCGCTTATATTGGCTTATGGACCATGGATTTGTAAACTGACAAACCCAAAATATAAAACCTGGGAATAGCTGATAGAGCACTGAAAGTCTCTAGCTACCCATACATTGCAACCAGGCTGATTTCAGTTGACTGAAAATGTTTCAGTCTTTTTCTGCTGAAGAGCTTTGTAGGAAGAATGTGACAGCCACTTCTGGCTCCCAACAGGCAGATTATTTTTTCACACAATGTCAAGGGAATTTTTTTGCAACTTAGAGAAATCTTTATGCAGAGTCCTAGGACTCAGAGTGTTGTGTAGTACCCAGAAGTCCCAGTGACAGTTTCTCACAAAAGTTTCAGTCTCCACTCTTTCATCCAGAATAAAATTGAGAATGTGTTACAGCTACAACTGAAATACCCACATCTTCCGTGTTTCTTTCCACAATATCAAAGGAGTTAGACAGATAGAATCTGTCAGCAGGAGATTGCATATACTATTTAGTCCCAGCAATAAATTGTTTTAAGAAAGAAAATGCAGACTTAGTCCAAATGAACAGTAAAAGCAGCAAAAATCACAGGATTTCTTTCTTTAATCTGTTAGTATTTAGCTTGCGAGGATTTGAGCTTGCACTAAGCAGTCATATGGACCATATAAGTCAAGTCTGATACCTGCTGTCACTGTCTGCGTCAATCAAGTGACAGTGTTATTTCCATCAAATTTATTAGGGTTCTGTGTCCCTGGACACTGGCTCTGAGAGCTGAACAGCCAGCAGCCTAAACCAGGAGAAGTTCAGTGACATTTGGATGAAAATGATTCAGCGCCTGTTTCTTATTGAGGAAGGGGATAGGAAAAAATAGGTTTATGCATGCAAGGATCTCTGTGCTCAAGGTCTGTAAACAAAAGAGAGTCACTATTTCATAAGTGTTCTGTGACACTTTTGTTATGAAGCAGAGAGCACAAGGCTGTCTGTAAACCAATAGACATAGATGAGGGTAAATATACACCTCAGGGATGTGATGTGACCGGCAATAAGCAGAAAGGCAAGCACCTTGTGCCCTGTCATGGCCAAAGCAGGTCTCAGCCTGCCACTGTGAGACTGGTTTCTTCCTTTTGTCCTCCCTCTTCCTCATGTCCTAACACCTCCTGGGACCTGGTCCCTGTCATCTTGGATGTCTTTTCTGCACTGTCCAGTTGCAGTTCTCCTGCCTGTTGTGTCCCCTCAGCCCAAGGCCAAGTACTGCTATTGCCCTTCTTCTCAGACCTTTCTTGATGGACTTGTTTTCCTTCCTAGAGTGAATTTTCACCTGCTAACTCTTGCTATTTCATAGTTTTTTGGAAATAGTTTGTTAAAGCTTCAGAGCATGATAAAGTGGTGGAAGCATGGATTTCGCTGACCTCAGTAAGGATTGCTGCACAAGTTTTGGCAAATGATCTTTCTAAATTATAAAAACCCTTTGTATATAAACTGCCAGTGGAATATATCTTGACAGATGTCTTTTCAACTCAAAGAAAATTTTTTGTTTTGATAGCATCAAGCTGTTCTATTTTGACTTTTTGTGCCCACAAGCCCAAACAAAAATCAGAATTGCTTTCCAGAAGGAAAAGGGAAAGTATTTTACACAAGGAGTTCAATGCCAAAAACTGGATTGGCGTGAACACCTGGGCAGTTAACTTGGTGGTCAAATTTGAGGTCACAAAACCTGAAGAAAACACTAGTAAAAGAGCATGTGAAAGACCTGTAGAGGTGAATAAATCTTCACTGTCCCTGCCTCAAAATGGTAATTTACTGAATTGTTGTCTGAGGAGAGATGTCTAGACCATGGAAATTATTATGCTTATGGAAGAATCCCAGAATGGGACATAAGCAAGCTCTTAATCTTGTCAAGGTTGTATCCTGACGGACTGAAAGGCTATAAAATCAGCACCAGTCTGCTTTGCTATGTACTTTCCTCTTTGGAAGTATTTGCATTTGTGTATGAAGAACAGTGTCTGTAGAGTTCTTTTATGGCTGTTCTTTGTACTGAAAAACATGTTTTAAAAACTCCTTTGTATCTGACTGTTATCTAATTGCATCCATCCTGAGAAGTCTAACTGCCCGGTTTCTATGTACAACCCTTCTTTTCTCAAGCATCTCCAGCCTTATTCCTCCATCTCTCTGTGGAACATTATTTCATGCAACCTTAGGTCTCAGTATTGTAAGTAAAATGTACTCTGATATCTCAGTGAGGATCCTCTCCTGCACCACAGCCATTTATTCTGGCATAACACTCTCTACTGTTTCGCGCAGATGCAGCATAAATATGCCCTCAGAAGAGAACCATTACAGCTCAGGCCCTTGATCTCAGATCCTCATTATGCAGTCCACCCTCTAATTCACTTGAGGACTTCCTTGATGTTAATTTGCATAATACTTCATTTTGGTAGCTGAATAGACAGTGTATTTCCTATCATGAAAGAGAGGCATACACATGAAGCAAGATTTTCTATGGAAAGAACCTTATTTAAATAAGAGTATGAACTTGGGCAACCAAAGGCTAAGCTAAAATTAGGCCTGTTTGTCTGCGGGAGCGAGTATCTTGCTTATTAGGGTATACAAAAAACTCAGTTTTGTTGCAATTTGGATAAGTAATAAGATGAGAAACTATTAAGTGTCCAACACTTAAACATATGCTCCAGACTTCGGAAAATCATCCTCAGCATCAAAATATGGTTTTTCAAGGGACCAAAAATATTGCTCTTTGATAAAGGAACAAATATTTATTCAAAATTAGGAGTATTCATGGATGGTGTTTAATTGATGGAGTAAAACTGCCCTGCTTCTTATAGACCTGAAAGGGTTCTTCCATGACATAGTCCTTCATTAAATATGACAAAACCTTCACAGTCTGCCTCCCAAGTCAAAAGCTGTAGATAAGATATGGACCTTTCATCCTTGTTAATCTAATTGTTAATTATTACCTTTAGAATTAGCCTAAGTTTTTACCACCAGAGCTTTCAGAATGACCCTAAATATATAACCCTGTTAGACTGCATGACCATACTGCATTCACAGTGTTCATGTTACCAGTATGGTGGTTGATAGATTTTTTTATACTTTCAGTCTTAATATGAAAGCACGTATTGTTCTCACATTGGAAAAAAGAAATTTTGAGATATATTTGCATCTTTTGTAAGGGACATAATGAAAGCTAATAGTTTATTATAGCTATCTGTGTCCTAACACAGTTTAGTTTATAGAAAACGTGCTATAATTTTTCCTAAAATGTGTCCCCTTCCTTGAGACTTGTGGCTGTTGGCAACTGACTGGCAATAATTTTACAGAGATTACATAAAATCAGCTGCTATCATATGCGATAGCTCAGCATACAAAGTGCTTATTTGAACTTCTAGTTCTGATTTCTCAGTACATTAATCTTGCATAGCAATGTGTGGTGTATTCTGGTATGCACTGACAAACTTGCCCACCTTTGTGAGTTGGGACTGAAGAGCTGTGGCAATAGCCTGGCTAATCCACCTTCCATCCCTGAGCTGCTCACTCCTTCTTGACATACTTTTTAAGAAATGTCTCTATCTGAGTTCATTTGTAACAAGGGCACATTTTTCAATATAAAGACGTAGTCATTTAGACATGGACTAGCTACTTCACTGAAAAATCCAGCTTATAAACTTTGAATAGCCACATTTCCATGTCACGCTTTCTTTGCTCACAGTGGATTACAAAATAAAGAGGTCTGAGATATATCGACACTTTGCACTGGATTAAATGTTGCTACAGGAAATAATAAACTGAGTTTTCTTGCAACTTGTCATTTTCTCTTTTGTCTTTGTCCTGCTTTTTTTTCCTGCCTCATTCACTTAGCAGCCTTTGTACACTTGTCTCTTTCCGCTGTGAATTACATCAGACACCACGTTGGTGCTCACTGAGATGCTGGGCAGAGATCTCTGAGGGAATGGTGCTCCCGCCTCCAACCGAGAAGAGCAAAAGCAGCTCTGCATCACAACGCTGCTGTACCCCAAGAAGGAGACAAAACAACATGCATTTTCTAACAACCATGAACGGATCATATGAATGATTTTGCAGGCCTCTCTCCTATCAGCCTGTGGGTCAGATGTGAAGTGGCTTTTCTTTGTTTTATTCTGCACACAGCATAGTGTCTCTGTAGACAGCAAGCATTTTCTTTTGGCAAGATTTTAAGCAGCGCAGCCAGAAGCTATCTTTAATACTACAAGGATATGACATTAATCAATTTCCAGTAAATCTCTGTTTCATGTCTGAGCATGCAGATTTTACTCTTCCTGGTAGTTGTTCTAATTGCCCTGCTAAATGCAGTAAATCTGTACCTCTGGGAGCAGTAACACTTCAATACTCTTTCCATAGCTCTGAAATCAGTCAGTGGTTGGACATACTAAATTCAGATGGCCAGATACGAATTTTCTCAGTGTTTTTAACCTGCCTTCTAAAGGAAATCAGGTGTATGTGAAAACATTGTTTCACTGGCATTCAGCCCCTCTCTTTCCCTAGTAACTTTTAAATACATTTTTGGGCATTTTCAGCTATACTTGACAATGCCTAGATAACTCAAAACTATTCAATTCCTTTGACTTTTGTGAAAGTAGATAGCTGTAACTCAATTTTATCCCTTTTGTCTGACTTCCTAGCTGCAGAGGAAGAGAGGCCCTAAAGCCAGACAGTAACTCATACAAGACAACCAGTCAACCTCCACCACAGCAAGCTTTGCTGATGCCCTTCTGGCAGATCACACATGGACAGAAAATTCATCAGGTTGTGGGTTGCTGGAGAGAGCCGTGGCTAGAACGGGAAAAGTTTCAGAGAAGGCTGCAGTTGAAAAATGTTAGGACACGGAGAAAATTGAATGTGCTTGGGAAAAAACAAGGCTAGAGCTTGAACAGGTAGAGAAATTCCAAGAACACTGTGGAGAAAACAAGGCTAATACACTTACTCCAGTGGAAGACATGGAACACATTAGTATATTGGAGGAAGAAAACATGGACCAGGGGAGGCACCTACATCCCCAGGTTAATTGCTTTATTGGTCCTGCAGCTTACAAAAATATGAATTCCTGCTTTTGTTTACTGCAGCATAAAAGATTTGAAACAACCCCAAGAAGGTACTTTGCAAAATCTAGTACAAGTGATTTTCATCTTCAGCTATGGAAATTTATGTCACTTTTTATAGATCAGAATGTTTCCTACGCTGAAAAATCAAATGCATTTTCTTTTGCTCTTATATCATCCTGGAAGTGAAGGTTGGATTGCTTTCTGTGTTCTGTCAGAAAAAATAACAAATTTAGCTCCTACAGCTATCTGAGCGTATCACTCCTAAATTAATCTGCACTTGTTGCTTTCCTTCACTTCTGTTGGCATATTTACCTTTCAGACTGAAAGTAAAACACTCATTGAGTTCTGATCGGTGGAATGATCATTCCAATATACCAATTTAAAAAATTCTCTGGTCATTTGGAAACACAAGTGACATAATAAATCAAAATGCCAAGCTATTCTTCTCCTCTTACTACTTGTTATGTTCCTTTTAATTTCTCTAGTTTCTGCAGTTTTATTTAGTACATAGAGGGGTTTTCTTAATTTTGCATTAGTGTCATAAACTTGATTGAGGACTATGGAGATTTAATCAAACACTCAAAGTGGTAACTTAAGAACCTTTACAGATGGCTGTGTTTAGTCACTGAAACTCCTCTTCTGAACTGCATAAATAATTATGAAATATTGCTTTTGATTTACAATTGAAACAAAAAAATCAATATCCATTACTTTGGGGTTTTCTTCAGTAACCCCTTCCCCAAACAGCACTTCATTCTTCATTCTTTTTAAAATGAAATAGTACCTGTTATTTGGAGTTTTTTGATCCTGATTCATTTATTAAACTTGTTCATTTTTAAAAAGAAAATATACTAAATGAATGTTAAGTGTATTCATTTACTGTATTTATCAATATTTATGCAAAAAACATGAATTTTTTTTTCCTTAATCCAAGCTCTTCCCTAATTTCAACCCAGGATTTTAAAATAATTTCTATTCTTCCAGAGGTATATCTTTTGATAGACTACATTAAGAAAAACTATCGTAATGTTTTAAACTAATATCTATTTTAATTTTCTCTCTCAAACATCATTAAATCCAGAGATAATGTTAGTCTATCCTTTGTCCTCTTATAAGTGGAACATAAATGTAACAGTTTAGGATATTGTCACACATGCTGCAAAGTTCATGACTTATAAGGAGAGATAAAAAGCAATTGCTTTTCACAAGTTTATTTTCCAAGTTATTCTAAGCTGTCTCCCATTTTCTTGCTTGCTACCAATGGCTGCAATTTTGTGACATTGTGTTATTCAGGTTACCTGTATAAGAAAGCTTTCTGTACTGTGAGCAATCAATTTGAATCCAGCAGCAGAAAGAACAAGAGTGGGAAATCCAAAATCTACCCTGCTCCTCCTTGCAGGGCTGTGCAAAGAGCCAGCGTATCATTGAGGAGCCATCATTCTTGGAGTCCAAAACAAAGAAGGGATAAAAAACCCCATTTAATTTATCCTTTAGGCTTAGTCTTAAGGACGGTGGGTCTTTGTGTAAGTTGTGGCTACCTCCTTGCATTTGCTTTCTAGTGGTTCCCTTTGTCCGTGTCAGGGTTTGAGGCCCAGCCGCTCTCTGTGGGCAGGTGAGCCAGAAGCTGGGCAAGCAGGGGCCTCACCCTTGGGCACTGTCCTGAAGACCCCAAACACATGGAGAAAACTTGGGAAAAGTGGTCCTTTGACAACCCCAAGGAGGTGACAAGCAAGGAGGTGAAATAGAGTCTGTGCCAGCCAGGGTCTCCAGCCCTGGGAACGATGCCAGAGAAAGGGCAGGAGACAAGGGCAGATCACAACGCTTGTCCGAGAGGTTTCTCCAGGAGACTCCTTACCTGGGGCGTGAGGCCAAGGCCCATCCAGGAAGCAGGGCCAGAGGCAAGGTTGGAGACCTGACAGCTTTCAGTTGGGCTGAAATCTTGAAATTTGCTGATGAATTTGTCTCATCAGCAAGGCCATTAATTAAAGACATCGGTGGGTGTTTGCTCCCTGAGGGATACTGTCAGTAACCAGCCTTCAGCTGGTTTTGTGCTGCTGATCAGCACCCTGGAGACCAGCTAACTTTCCACCCACTTTGTCGTTCATGTCGTCAGCCCATATCTCACCAATCTGGATGTAGGAACATAGTGGACAAGGCCTGGATAAAGTCACAGTGAACAGCTTTCCATGCCACCTCCACCGACGCAGCCCTGTCAGTACAGAGGGCATTTTCTTTATGACAGAAACTGCCACAAGATTGCAAAACAGCTTAATTATTTATGTGGTCTGACCCGCATTTCACTGGGAGCTGGATCAGGGCTTTGGCTAAACAAACACTTGTCTTGTGTCACCTCTACTGTAAACTTCTTTTTCTCATTACTTAGTGGTGTTTTTCCTTCACTCCAGTCACCTCCCTTACAGAAAATAGTTGTATTATACACTTAATATGCTGCACAAACAATATCAAGGTTGTCTTCTCCAGGTTTTTCAGGTCATCAGCTTTCAGTTGTTGTCAGTAATTTGCTGAGGTTATTGTCTAGAAAATTCTCTCCACGAACCAGTTCTGACACTCACTGACTTCTCTTTGTTGTCTAAAATGCAGAAAAACAATGTTATGACTGTATTTTCATACGTAGTTCACTATCTCTATAAATATTCATTTTATTTTATTCATAGTTTCTTCTTCCCTGGTTGATTAACCTCGGGATACGATTTCTACTTCCTCTTTTCATGACTGAAAATAATATCAAGGAAAAAAAAAAGCTGAAGAAAGAGTACTTTGCTTGCATGTGTTCTCACATGAAAATGTCAGAGCACAGTTTTATGCAGGAAACCTTCTGTCTGAGCTTCTGCAAATCAAGTGATAACACTGATGTTCATAACACAGTCATGATACAAATGATGTACTCATGACAGAGTTCTGGGTTTGCACATTTCTAATTCAAATAACCACATTATAATAATGCAAGCTTATTAAGTGGCTCAAACAAGCTGATGTACTACCCATATTCTGCAACCATTTAAAAATCTTTCTGCTTGCGTCTCAAATGAACAAGTTACAGTCGATTTCCTTTGCCTTCCCTTGCCTTCCCATCCCTTTCTTTCTCCAGATGGTTGATTTTGCCTATCTGCTAGTGGATCCTCGTGACGTGTGCATAGCATACAGTTTCATGACGTTCTAATGAAGTCTAAAGGGTGGAACAGCCATGAGAGCTACCTACTGGGATCACCCAAAGAACTAACATGAAGTTTTGAACCAGAAATGACCTCTTTTGTCAATTATATTTTATTGTCCCTGCAGTGATATGAAACCCAGGGAATCCCAAAAGACTCAAAACTGCAGAAATGGAGTGAAGAAAGCAATTTTGAGAATTTAATTGCATAGAGGATGATAGCAGAGTTTGTATTTTGAAAAAAAAAAGAAATGCTTTAAATATTTTCATTATGTTACTTTTTTTTTCTGATTCTTCTCATGTGGGTAAAGGTTAACTTTTTGTCTCAAATAAATAGGTAAATTAAAGGCAAACATTTTGACCTGAGGTCACAGAGGCCATCTAGTCAGATGTCTTTTCAGCTTACCTTCAGTTTCAAGTATTTTGGCCTGGAGGCCAAAATATGAGTCTAATTAAGAAATTCTGTTTGGCAATTCTTTCTTTCATAGTTAGATTGGAAAATAAATTAAATTTATTACCTTTGCTATTTTCTCATTTACTTCAGAAGTGCTTCAATCACTATTCTAAGCTTATTTCCAATCACTTTTCAAGCACTAGCTGTACAATTAATATTGATCATTTTTGGTGATCATTTAGATATTCTACTGACTACTAAAATCCAAATCTGATTTTAATAGCACATCCTTGAAGATGAGAAATAGTTAACATGAAATAAGATTAAATTAGTGTTATTTGCTCTTAAATAATCAGTAAAATGTGAATCTGAATCTAAGATTGTTCCAGCTTTCTTTCTATAATATATATTTGTATTCATATAATAAACCTTGTTTAAATATCAGGTTCTAGCCACAGTTTTAAAGACTACTGAGCTAAAAACTTACAAGAAAGTAAATTATAAGCTTAGGGAGCTGGGGATTTTGGCGCCATTTTAGCAGTCCCAGAGCCTGAGAGTAGGTGGGTTGAGTATGATTTCAACTTTCTCTGATTATGCAGGAATGATTTGCTGGTACTGCAGATACTTTTTCTTTCTCTTTAGTAACCGTATGGTCTTCAAGGAGTTTCTGAATTCACCTTCAGCTAATGAAAATACATTCATTGGGTTACATCTTATTAAAACTTACACTGGACTCCCCGCTGTATCTAGTTCTCCGAGTTATTCAAAAAGTAAGGGAAAATGGTAACATTTTTAGGTTAATTTTTAAATGAAAAAAAAAAAAAAGCCCCAAAGAGCAAAATAACAAAAAGGTACTTTAAAATATCCAAAATGTCCAAAATAAGCCATTTTTATTTTAAAAGTTTTTGCACAAAGAGACATCTTATATCCAGCAGGAAATTTGCCAACTTAAATAGCTCCAAATCAGGATTCAACAATTAGATTGCATTCACTGTTAACAGCCTGAGCCAAATTTTTTTAAATCAGCTTATGCTATTTGGTTGCATAGGGTAGCACGTTTGCATTAAAGTGCTGCGTGCATGCTTATGCTATTTTCATGAATGTATTTTATCGTGTTTTTATTGCTTTTGTATAAAATCACGTAGTTAACTAATTAGTAATCCTTGTCAATGTTATTGTGACTCATAACAACAATGTGAATCAGCAGCTCTGACTATTTCTCTAAAGGGCATCCACCCAGTCCCAAGACTCACACCCCTGGTTATACAAATAAGTAAAACTGGAGCTGGATTAACCTTGGACTATTTCCCACAGACTGTTTTTTTCCCCTCATCTTTCCTTTCTTTGCAGCTAGGAAAATCTATACCAAAATGTCACCTATGGAAAACTGTCACTCTGAAACCATGAGCTGGTTTTCCAAATAGTTCCTACATTTGGTTATTTGACAACTGTCATGCTAAGTAAAACTTATAGCCCTTTTTAGTCAATTTTTAACAGAGGGATATTCTAGATATTTCAGAAGAATAATCAGCCCCCATATATTAAGTTTCATCGTGTTATTTATTATTAGTGAGATATTGGTTTGATCCCCGAAGCAGGTTTTAATATTTCTTCCAGAATATATTTTTAGCAATAACATTTATAACTCTGGAATTTTTTCTCTCTGTGTAAATGTGCAATTTCTTTTTACCTCTCACTGTTATTTTCTTTTCCTTCAGTGCTTCCTTGGGCAATAAGTCACGCAGACCAATTACCGGTATCTTGAGAAAGTATTCACTTTTATTGGTTTTGAATATGCTACCTGTTGATTTCATGGTGTAATTCTCTGGGGGTGTTTTTTGTTATGGTTCAGGATGAACAGTAATCCCCAAGAGAAGCTCTTTATAGCATACTGTATCTTATACTTTTACACAAATATTTTAAGCTAATTAATATAGTCCTCAAGTACTACTTAAATTAGATTTGTTTGAACCTTTCCCTCTCCTTTTCAGTTTACTGAACTGACTTGGAGACAAAAGTCACAAAATAAGTGGAAGATTATTTTGTACAGACAGGTTGCTGCAGGATTTTCAAGTGCTGGAGAGCCAGATAAAAATCAGAGACTCTTCTAATAAAAAATTCCAAAACAATGGATCTCTGGTTAAACACCAGGCTTGATCCAGACCATTACAAGAGTAAACAAAGTATTTTTATTTCACTAAGTTTCACAGACACCGGAATGGGCCCCCTGTCAAAGTTGCCCATCACTAATATGCAGCAGCATGATCGTAGGCAACCCCTGTTCCTACTCACTTTTCCTTGACTTTGTAAAGGACTCTCATGTTTTCACAACCAAAGATAGAGTCCTACATGCCCTTGACAAATGGAGCACTTAGAGATTAGATCATTTTATGAACTAAAGACCCTTTTGTTCACTGTTCTGGCTGACTGATGAGTTGTTTACCCTATTTTTTTATGACGACATTTAAAAATACACCTGTAGTACAATCCATGTCCCTAAGGAGCATTTTAAGAAATTTGTGGGTAGGAAGTACCATATGTGCAAACCACTGCAGTGAGTTAAGAAGATTCTTATTGAAGATTCAGTTGGGTCTTTTGAACTGAAAAAATATTTGTGGGGTTTGTTCTGAAACTTACTAAATTGCTTTCATTATATTTCTGCAGCTAAAACAGATGTCTTTTGATATTGTGCTATTCATCTTTTATTAATTATCTACTTAGACATATGAACAGACCATTTGAAAACTATAAGCACTAGCAAGCTGAACTCTTCTGTATTGGATATACTCAAAATTTTCCTCTTAACTAAAATGTCCCTCATTAAAGGAAAATATTTAGGTATTGAGACAATATCCGCTGTATTCATAAGCCTGTAGTTGAACTCAATAACTAACTTATTTTTCTAATGGAAATCTATGTGTGTGTTGCTTGCATATATTGATGTTGCAAACTTGTCTTTCATGGAGAAATTAATTGACTGCTCTAACTAGCAACAAAATTTCTACCATATATATAACATTTTTTATATATAGCAAAATAGATCTCACCCTGGGTTTTTTTCACCTTAGGTAGGTTCTTAGACATTGGATTACATGTGCTACATCAAGAAATCATCTCTACAACACACAGACTTTGTAAAATATTTTGGGAGCCTTGCAGTGCAATTTAACATGCCCAATAAACATTTGACTTCCTGTTGCTTCCACTTCATTGAAACTGCTGAAGATCATCAATAAAACTTCTGAAATACCCATATATTTACTGGGGGGAAAGAAGGGATGGAAAGACAGAAAACCATCTCTACTATGGCTACAGCCCAGGAAAAGAAAATCATGCTGCTGAAATTTGTCTTCATAGAACAAAAATGAGAAAAAACCCCACCACTGTTCAGAATAAGAGTAGTGTCCCTCTGTACTGGGTTTGGCTCTTAAATTGGGGTTAAATTTCTTCATAGTAGCTTATGAGGTGCTATGTTTTGGATTTGTGACCAAACCAGTGTTGATAACAAAGCACTGTTTTAGCTGTTGCTGAGCAGTGTTTGCACAGTGCCAAGGTCTTTTCTGTTTCTCTGTTCCCCCAGTGAGCAGACTGGGGAGGGAACACAGCTGGGACACCTGGATGTGGCTGAGCACCTGCCTGCCAATGGGAAACAGGGAATAAACTCTTTGTTTTGCTTTGCTTCTGCATGGGGCTTTTGCTTTACCTACTAAACTGCCTTTATCTCAACTCAGGAGTTTCCTCACTTTCACCCTTCCAGTTCTCTCCCAGGTCCCACTGTGACCTGGCGCAACACACAACACTCTTGGGAACAGCACTTTAGGAACCTCTGTAATATGCATTCAGTACAGAAAGTATTCTGTCAACTATCGCTTTTTAGATTGTCATATCTGATTCTTTAACCACAGGTCTCTGCTCCCTAAACACAAATGACTTTCTTTGTCTGAAATCCCTTCTTCACAGATAATCCTTAAAATTTATTTTGAAATGGAAAAAGAGGTGCAAAGCAGGTGAAATAGGTGATACCTTTAAATCATGAGGGCCTGCACAAGCAAGTAATATGCATATGAGAGAAAATTTGGGCTGCATATTATTTTTTGCAAATAATAGGGACTTAGGTTGGTGTGTTGATTCACATGTTTTTAAACACAGAAAATTATTTTTAGTTAAATAGACCCCTTTTAATTCTTTCTTCCTGCTTGCCGTTGTTTCTTTCTTTCTTCTTGCTTCCTTCTAAGCCGTTGCCCAACACCACTGATTATCATTACAAAACATTATGTCAATTATGAGCCTTAACAAAAAAATGGGAGACAAAATGCACTAAATTCACTTTTTTTGTGGCCTCTAGGTCTCAGAGTACTTTTACAGTGATTTTTGTTTTAATTGCCACAACTTGCATTAAAAATACCCCAACCAAACAAACACAGAACTTTCAAAAGTTGGGTTTCCAAGGAAGAAAAAACCAAATATTTCATACAATTGTAAGAAAATAAAAAATGCCCATAAAGCATTAGATCAAAGGTCCACCTCTCTCTGACACCGGCTATTAAGAACTTTGTAAATTTTAAGACCAGGGTCACCTGCAGTGATCATTCTCCAGACTGTCTCCTTTTCTCCAGAGACTTGCATTTCAGGTGAAACTTTTGCATTTCATAGTCTTGATAGATTTATTCCATGAATTTGGACAGTTGCATGTTTAACCCACGTAAGATTTTAGCCTCAAAGCATCCCATGGGAAAGACTTTGACATGCTGCTTGCATAGTGTGTAAAACATTCTCTTTCTGACTGTTTGGAATTGTCTTTCCCAAGGTTGTCTGGAACATTCATGAAAATTTTCAATGTAACACTTGTGCAGAACCTGAGGCAACTGCAAATAAGACAGGTGAATAACTTGAAGTGGTGCTGTGATTTCTAGTGACAGGTGATAAGATTATTAAATGGGAGAGTTGCTCAGATCTTGGCAATATGAAGAGAGAGGAAAAGTGATCCCCAGAGCCACTTTGCGTGGGAGCCTCCTCCAGTGGCTGAAGTTACTGGGGAAAATCTTTTGGCTCACCAGAAAGATCAGATGCGCTTGTGGTGAGGGGGTTGCAGAGGGCACGGGGTGAGAAAACTGACAAGGAGAGAGAGAAAAAGCCCTTCAGATACCTCACATGTCATTGAACTATCACAATCCAGCAGTTTGGTAATGCACAAAGGTCTGTCGATAAACTGATACTTCTTCTTATGAGGATAAAATGTATGAATGATGCAACTGAAGTTCCTTGTCACTCAGGAGGATAGGTCTGCAGAAGTGAAAGACTGAAGCAATTAAACATATTGACGAAGGGTCCAGAGGAAACAAGATAGTGGGACCTGGACATGGAAGAAAGTTAAGGCATAAAGAGACCATAGGCTGAACATGGAAAGAAAAAAGAAGAAAAAAAGATATGAGAATAATGATAGAATAAGGTGCATCCATTTATGATACCCAACTTTTGCATTTCAAATATTTCCTCCCACATGTCCATCCAGAAGAGACCAGGTATCTGAGGGTCTCTTCTGTCCCTTAATTGATAAATCCATCTTTTTCAGTGTCATTTGTTAAGCAGTCTGTGTATGCACAAGTAACCCATGTGACCCTGGTTATGTAAAAGCATATAAAGTGAATTTGTTGTTTGATGTACCACTAAGGATTTGGGAACATTGAGGTGAAGTTCTTGATGTCTTTTACAACTGGACAACACAAAATTTCACAACATTTGGTTAATTAGAGTACTCCTTTACAATCAGTTGTATACCAAGGCTTTCAGGAGATGCTATTCCTTGCTTGCAAACACTCCACTTTTCGTATCTATCGGTCCTTGATGAACTACAACTGCATCCTTGGTGTACTTCTACATCAAACAATGTAGTTTCTTAACTTCATGGTTGCAGCTTTCCTCTTGGTCCAGCTCCTGCTTCAAACTAGGCAACCAAAGAACACTCTTTATGGAAGGTAACACCCTGCCTTTCCCTCAAAATCTCTTATTTGGTCATAAAAAGGGGCACCAGTCTCTTCCTTTTGTTGTGTATTCTGCTGCCATCCTGTGGCTATTTCTTTTCATTCACATCGAGATTTAACATAAAATACTTGGGTTTGCACCTCATGCAAATTGTAGGTTCCACACTGTCATCAAATATCTATAAAACTTGACTCTAAGAAATATACTCCTTAATTTCATATTTATTGATATAGGAGGCATCTGGCCAACACTTGCAGAATAAGCATTTCAGAGGTTTTCAGCTGGATTGCAAAAGTTATTACATGAAAATACACAGAATTTTCCACAATGAAGAGTAACAGTGACTGCACCTATCATTTTACAGTTCAGTGAAAAAAACTTTGCTCACATGATGCTTTCCAGTGAGATGGCATAAAGGTAATTGCTCATAATAGCACCTTGAGTTGTCTCAGACAAATTCTACATTTTTCCATATCCTGAGTTTGACTTTGCACTTTTGCACTTTGATGCGCAATCATTGAAGAAGCCCTCTGATTGTTAAAATTTTTTTTGTCTTGAATTATGCGTTTGGAGACAGGAAAGAAATTTTTTTTTGTCTGAGCTTTTATCCTCGGGTTTTAGTCTTGAAGGCCTCGTATGAAAGTGAAGACAGTTGGATGATGAGCATGGTGGTGGCGCTAGGTTGACAATTGGACTTGATCTGAAAGGTATTTTCCAAACTTAATGGTTCTATGATTCTAAGACGTAATCAAGGTAGAAAACTCTTTAGATCATGTAGCTTGTAATATCATCAGTCTTCCTGCATTTCATAAAATTGCTTTAGTAGACTAATGGGTTTTGGTTTTATTTTGAATACCCTTTCTGGGGAAAGAATAGGCTTCTAATCTGACCAGTGTAAACTGGAAATAAAAGAACTTCATCAATTGCAGTGGACAAGGTCTTCAGTTGTTGGCAAAGTCAGCCTAATAGTGCCTCTCAACAGGCACACGTGTATGTGAAGCACAGGCAGCCTTGTATTATTTAGAATGTGCAGAGCCATTGAGTCCGCTTTGCCTATAATGCCTTTTACACACACTCCTTTGTGTCTCTTTGATGCTCCCTGACCACTGCCCCCTCATCAGGTCAGACACGTACTCTGAAAAGCTGTATGGAGGATCGGTATGTGGCTTCTTTATGGATGATGGACTTCAACATATTACTTCTGTTTAAAGGGAGGGAGGGCATAGGGGGAATTTTCTACCCTTCTGTAGTTGTCATATTTTTTTGCCTTAAGCACCAAATGCAATTTTGTGTTACCAAACTCTTCCTGAAACAGGACCATATTACCTAACACATCAGTTTTAAAGAGATAAATGATAGCGGTTTAAGCAAATATTAAGATACATAGGGCTGTTAAGAACAATAGTCCATGCTAACGCAATTAACAGAAATTCAAGCTTCTGCTTAACACGCTTGGGTATGCTGTAGTGCCTAAGTTTTAATTTATCAATATGCGTAAATGCTGAAAATTCTTCTGCTCTCTCTGCCCAGAAGCATTGCCATCTTGCTGAAGTTGAGCACTGCAGCACCTACTCCATGCTTAACACATTTGGGAATCACAAATTGCCTGACACTCCCCAAGAGCATTGAATGCAGTACAGATCCAGAGGGGAAAGGATGCTTTTCATAATATGGTAAGAAGAACTTTATAATCCTTACACGTTTACAATTCCTAAATTAAGACATAATTGCCTGTTGCTTTACTCCGTCTGAGATCTCTGAAGTGACAAGCGAAAGGAGTGTTGCAGGTTGAAGCTGAGATGCCTATTTCTGCTGTTGCAATGCAACTCTTTTCGTCCCATTTACTTATAACTGTGCCACATTCCTTAGGGGCAGAAATTTTGCACGTGTTACGTTAGTTTAGGTGGGAAAAGGTTTTAAAAGTTTAATCTCACACACTTGTCTGTCTGTTTATGTGCATGAGCCACATGAAGGAAGAGGATTTGTCCATTTATCATCAGTCAGAAACTGTAATGCAACAGCTGAACTAAATTTTGATAAACTGGTATCTTTGTAGTATCGGCTTGGAATCTAAAGTTGAGCATGAGGGACAAAAGCTGATGGAATATTAAAAGTATATGCATATAGAGCAGGATTTTTCTCATCACACTTGGGAATGAGAATACAGAGCTCACTGACACAGGAGAATTTTAGGGTTTTTTCTGCTCCTTTTAAAGTGACTGCAAGTACTGGCTGCTCTGGGAAACATTTTAACTTCTGAGATCTTAGCTTCGGAGCAGAGAGTAAGTAGAAGCAAGAAAGGGGAAAAGACATGCTCCTAAAACTTTAGTTGTAGGCTTCCAACATTTGGACACACTTAATAATACTTTAAAAATGTAGAGATTGTCCCATCATTTTAACACCATGATGTTGAACTCTGTCTGACACAATGTCCTTTTTTTTAGGTCAAGACAGATTTGTGTGGACAGCAAAATTTTTAGAGTCTGCTGAGGCATTTTGTTGGGTTACCTGTTTTATTTTGTCCCAGCAGAGCCAAACTCTTGTGCTTTGTCCAGAGCAAGTATATGCCAGACAGGCATGTTACAGGAAGCCAACATGTCAGACACTGACTATAGAGGCTGGGGACAGCATTACAAGGGGAAGGGAATGAAGCTGACGATTTTTCAAACATCTGTTTGAGAACAGATATCTTCAATCGCCAATAGTTTTCATCCAGTTTCGCTCTGCTTGCATGTGCATAATTTGCAGTGATGAATCTCTTGATAGTTGGAATCCACCAGTCAAAGAAAATGAAATCTTAGCATCCTGAAGACCACTGAAATTTGATTAATATGGAAGGATGAATAGCAATCATCTTGCTTGACATGGTACTTATTGAAAAGAAAGCCAAAAAACCCTGTAATTTTGAGTTGTGTAAATTATTTAACTTTCTACTAGGAATCAAATTGAAGGATCAATAAGAAGATGGGAATTTTCCAGTCAGCAGCTCTTTATAATCACTGTGTCTTGATAGGTCACACACAGATTCTGTAATTACTTCAACTGTGGTATATTAATTTTCTAGCAAGATACTGACACAGGCAACATAGCATTATGATGTTTTTCTGTCTTGATCATAACTCCTTGATCATATTTCTTTCCAGGATATTGCATAGAACCATAAAACTTTTCTTTCTACTGATAAGTAACTACAGAAGGCTAATGTGAAGATGAAAATGTTCTCATTATTATAGCTGCAGTTAAAGAGGAAAGAATCCAAAAGCATTTTGAAACAAAAATAAGAATGGAAGTCGAAGTGGAAAGTATTACTGTATTTCATCACAGAAACAATAATTCTTACTACAGTAGTAAAGATACTCAAAAGCTGGATAGGAAAAAATATTTGGCTGTGTTTAAAATCTGTATGAAAAGAGCCATCTACAGCATGGGGAAGGCAGTATGCCTAACCCTCAGAAACTCCTCTTTTCCTCATGAACTGAGGCATTAAATTACAGGGTAGGAGACTGAGGGAATTTCTCCAATGAAGAATTGTTTTGCAGAGGAGAACATGAGTTTTATCCAAATTATTTATTGTGGAGAGAAGTTCAAATATTAATTGGGCTAGACTACAACACTGCTTTACCATAGCCCTTGCTGTCTTCATTCATTCACGGATAAGGAAAATGAAGTAGAGGGAGCCAGGCTGCCTCACTTTAGCGCATCAAAAAGACTTGTAAAATCTCAGAATTATGTCACATCAGTCCAAGTTTCTAAAAGAAGATAAATGTGTGCCCAAGGTCCCGCCACAGTCAATGCATAACCAGTCTATGACTGGTGGAGCGTGGAAAGCCATCCAGCTGGCCCCCAGGTGCACAGCTTAGTGCAGGGTGCATGGCTCCACACGCTCCTTTCAGTTGCATGACCAGGGGCAGAATGCATGTGCCTAAATGCTGTTTGCCATTTTATACTCTCTTGCAATGACACCTCTGCACTTATAACAACTGACGAGTTGTGGCATCAGGCTACTCGGTAATGCTGTAGCCTGCTTAGTACTGAGCTTAAATTGCTGAGTCCTCAACACAAAACTATCCTTACATGCTGTATTCAGTTTGGGTTTAAAGTACTATTTTTCCTCAAAAGGAAAAAAGGAAAATTTGCTTTTTCTTCTCTATATGCACCAGAAAAAGAGGTATTACGAAAACATTATGACCAAATATCTATATGTCTTGGAACTATAAATGTGAACTTAAAAAAGGGTTCCATAAGATTATTAGACCTATTCCAGTCTGCACAGGCAAGAAAGCCAGCCCCGTGTGTCTGAGGCAGCACATCGTCTCTGCAAACACTTGTGGAACCCTCTTCTTTGTGGAGTGTGCCGGAAACCCACGAGAAAAACCTGTCCTCATTGCACTCTTTGCAGAGTTCTCAAAGTTCACATTGCGGATGATGAGCCACCACTTATGAATTAGCATATTATATAAATCATGCTTGATTATAAGGGTATATTCCCACTCCTTCACCAGCACAATGAAAATAGAACAGGAAAAAAGAACCGTATGACTGTTTTATTTACGTAAAGACATGTCATTAAAATTCTTTTGATTTTCCTGAAGGCAATTTTTTTACATTAGTAGGAATACAGATCTGGCCTAATTTCCTATCTGCAAATTAATGAGGATTGGAGATATTTAAATTACAGTCAGTGAACTCAGATATTTAGAAAAGGGAATATCTCTGGTGAAAGAGATGTGTGAGGAAAAATACTGAAATGAAGTTTGAAAAGAGAACTTTTTGTGGATCGGGTGTATGACAATTTTCAATATCTAGAGTTTTTTTATTTGGAGCAGCAAGTCAAAATAGGTATTGCAATAGGAAGATAAATGGATATTTGTCAAAGCTGGGCAGAATTGGATTTTTCTTGAAAGTAAGAAGCTATTTTGTTTTTTCTCTTCTTTTGCTTTCATTTTGCTGTATATGGTTTTCAGTCAGGGTTACATATCCACCCTAATCTGAACTGTTACAGACATCAACTTGTATACTTTAATTCCCCAGTAGGGTACTTTACCTGCTATGGCAGAGCTGCACAGAGGAAAGCGAGCTGGTTCCTGGAGGCAGTGTGCAGGTCACGGCAGGAGGTGGGGGGCAGTTGCAGAACTTGTATAACAGCTGGATCAAGTGCAGCCTCATGCAAATACAGGCTCCCTTCCTAATAACATCAATGTCTACAAATTGTCTGTGCTCCGTGGGGAGTCATGGAGGACACGTGCTGCACAAGCACACTTGCATATTTTGCTGGCTGTATCCTCTTTCCTTACAACACAGTCTTGAACTTACTGGAATCAGAGGCTTTTTTTTTTTTTTTTCCCATTTTTAAAAATTAAAATTATTTCATTTTTCCCCTCTTTACTGTTGTTTTCTGAAATATCTGGGGAGGTATGCCTGCTGAAACCCTGCTAACTCAAAGCCTACAAATATTTGAAGTTAGAAATCTGTGACTTTTTTATGTAACAAATTTTCAATTTGATAACAAAAGCTTAAACCTTTGACCAAAAAAATTTAAATTGGCTGCAATATTGATTTTTATTATTACTTTCAGTTGGTAATTTAATTTCAAAATGTATCTACTGAGTATGTACATTTCCTTGACGTTTTTGTCTCTAGTGTTTCAGAGCAGTACCTTACTGACAGCCCACTTCCCACGGTTCAATGTTCTACCATTACATCCCTCGTGCAAAATAATTACTACATTCTTGGAAACTGGCTGCAAAGAAATGATTGGTCAAGTGAAACTTGAGGACTGGGTTGGAAAGCAGAGGGATGATGACAGAAGAAGAAAGTGGATAAAATAATTTTTTATTGCGCATGCAAAAAATAAACTTACTTGAAATTTTTCTGGCTCTGAGTTTCTGCCCAAGAGCCTTGCTGGTGGCTGACCCCATTTCCTGCACTACTCTGTGCTGTCAGGCAGTTCCTCAAACAGCCACTTACTGCATGGTGGCAAAGCTGAATTAATTTAACTGGAAACCTAAAATCCCTGTGGGCTAAAGGAGGCAAGTCTCTGGCAAGACACAAAAGGTCCTTCCAGCTCGTGTCGTCTAAGGATCTAATGGAAGTCCTGCTGTGGACAGCAAGGCATGTATGGACACTTACTGGCCACACAGACTGAATAAGTGACTTCTGCCAAAGTTCCCCCAAAGCAGTGTTAGTCACAATCTCTGTTTCTGTGCACAGGTCTGGAGTAGACATTCTCCTGAGGTCTAAATTTCTCTTATCATATCTACTGTTTGTGTCTGTACAGATTTTGTTCACCCGACTCCTAAAAAGTTGTAGTACAGCATCTCCATATTGGCGGGTGAGAAGAGGTTTTATTGAATCATGAAAGAAAGCTGACAGCATTCCTCAGTCTTTAGGAGTGAACTCTCACTAATTAACTGTAGCTTTTGCTGCTGATGACATGTGGCAGAAAGGTTATGTGTACGTTTTAAGATCAGCAGAAAGACCGGTTGGCAAAGATTTTTTGACCAGTATGTGCTCAACTTGCCAATTTCAATCTACCGGAATCAAAAGAAAATGAAAATAAACCCTGGAAAAGATCATCCCTTTCCAAACTTGGTCTTTAATCCAAATGGTTCTTATAATCCTCTCCACGGATTATGATCCATGGAATCCTCCTCTTCCCTGGCTTCCTCTATTAGAGAATGAATTTGAAAACTGCTGCAGTAGTAATACTGTATAGTTACTGCACGCAACAAATGTTAATGTAAGGTAAAAAATAAATTAAATAAATTAAATTTGTATGATTGAGCTTGATATCTTTATCACTTTTAGCTTAGGAAACTCAAGCTAATCTTTTTATTAAGACTCGATAGTGTTAAGCCAGTAAGAGAGCAGGGAGAACGGGTAAGGGGAAATTAATGCAAAAATGCTCTGTTGTATTCATGAAGATTTCACCATGAAGATCTTAAATTTTCTCTAGAGATAAGTTGAACTGGCAAGCATGCTTTTACAGCTGAAATATATTTTTATATCTTTCAGGAAAAAGTCTTCCTCAAAATCCATATATATTTAAGAAATGAAAACTGAATGCTGAAAAGTTCACCAAGATTTGGGGGACAATCTTTTAATTGTCTGTTTGGATGACCTCTGGCAATAAAACAACCACTGTTGTAGTCATAGTTCCTAGACATTGAATTATTTATATATATTTATTCCATTTTTAAAATAAACATTCATAGGCATGATATCTCTGAGTCCCCAAAGGGTTCAAAGTCATGTGTGCATCCATCTCTACCTGGAAATCCAGTTACAGTCACTTATAATGCATCAGTTTATCCTGGTGATAAAGAATTGTTAATTGCTTGAAAAAAGCAAAAACTGACTTTCGAGCGTCATGGGAAATTAAAATAGATTGAACTGGAAACACTGTAAGTGGAGACAATAACATGCACAGAGGATCCAAGAGGAATCCTGGAGAGCTACGCAAAATAAAGCCTGTGAGGAGAGAAGCCAGGAGCCACATCTCCTCCTGCCCAAGCAGGCAGCCGATCACAGAGCTCAGAGGGGCTGCTACTGTCCCCTTTCTCTCTAAGTCACACGACCAAAGTGTGCTTGGGAAGTGTTGATTTACAGTATCGTAACAAATTAAATTGCAAGTTCAATGGATCTGTGGATCTCGTTAACCTTGGATCTCAGTCTTCCAGCTTTTCTGTCTCATAACAGATCCTTTCCACCTAACTGTAGACAGTAGAAAATGGGGACAGTGCCTATTAGTGGCTGTTATCAACTGGATGGATGTTAAGAGTTTCAGCATATATATTTGAAGATACCGGTCTTATTTCAAACAACTTCAGTCCTCCTGTGTAAAATTGGATGGACAGTAAAACATACTTTAGAAAAGCTAAGAAACTGATGCTTTATTTTTAGACATAAATCCTACTGATGTCAAAGGAGTTTGCTATATTAGGTCAACTAATACTTAATATTTGTAGCTGTTGAGTCACTAAGTGAGGTCAATGGTAGTTAGAGCTTGGGTGGTCATTCTTCACCAGCAGCTGATCTCCCTTACCGGCTGATATTTCATACTAGATCGTAGTCCCTGTATTTCACTAAAATCAGTTGCAGTTTACAATCCTACATTTACCTCATGTCCTGCAGTCAGCTCACTGTGAGGCTGCACAATCCGAGTGAGGGAAGCAGCTGTTATATCTGTGCTCTTCAATACAGACAATATATTTGCAAAGAATTACTTTTCAGCATCTTTTCTGAGTTCATGTCCTCATCATAGATGCTCATCAGAGATGACAAATTAATTACTATAGCAAGTAGAATAATGTAATAAGAAACCAAGCACCTTCAAAAACTAGGGGTCAGTTTGGGGGATTTTATGTTTTGTTTTCCCAAATAAAAAATAGCAAAGCTTTAAAAGTTACTTCTCTCTCTTTTTCTTTTTCTTTATTTTGTTCTTTAAGAAGGACGTCCCATATAAGTTGCCTTTTGTTTTTATTTCTTTTTGTTTCTAAAAGATGGAAGGCCAAATGTCCTTCCACTCTGGGACAGAAGACACCACTCACCTAATCATGAAAGCATCACAAGAGCAAGCGAAAATCTATCTACCCAAAATTTACTACTTCCTTTCAAAACTAGTTCTGAATTTCATAACATCTTCCTGAAAACTTTTATGGCAGGTTTTGTCTTTCCTGACACCTTCCTTGTCATCTTACCAGCTGGGCCTTGCCATGCTGAGAATGGTAGGATCTGATACGGGAACAGGAGTCTCTGTGGTTTTCCATAGAGAGAAAATAAGTCAGATATTCATCTGATATAGAGTCATATACCTCCACTGACTTTGAATCCATATTTGGTCTCAAAGAAATTAAAAGGAACACCCCAAAATCTCTCAATCTGCACCAATATATGGTTTGGGGTATCAAGACTGGTCTTCAGCATTTTTTCCCATTCTGGTGGCAAATGACCTCTTTATTATCCCCTAGGAGTTTAGGTATAACACTGTTAACCGGAAAAAAGAACAGACTACATCTGCTAAGGCAAAGTTTAAGGTAAAATAACAAGTCTGGGATCTAGATGAGAAATACAAATATTGAAAAGCCCTGACCAGCACTTTCCTGGGTTGGCTGTCCAGTCCATCTTTGGGTGATCAGACATTACAAGGTGCCTTCTTACTGCAATTTAGTCAACTTCAAAAATCTTAGTTTGTGGTTGATTTCTTTCCACTCTCTGGATGCATCCCCTTGTCCGGCTGCTTTCTTGATGACTATTTAGTTGTTACAATTTGTTACATTATTTCTATGTAATCTAATTACAAACCCTACAACCCAAGAAAACTCATCCTTCAATATCTTGTATCATGTTCTAACAGACAAAAGTAGCATGTAGATGTTCATGCATACATGTACTTTTTCTACAGACTCTCTCAACATCCAAGATTTGACAGCTAGAACAAAAATCATGATAGTTTTCCAAGGTTTGGTCTTTGCTTTTAAGTGACTGTCATTTCATCATTGTGTTGTGTTAGATCAATCCTGAAGGTAGTTGCAGATGAAGCCTGTAAGAAAGGGACAATAGGAATTTACCAACTTTGGACTTGTTTCTGTTACAATTAATGCCAAGGCTCTTTCTGACATGGATGCTCTTTCTCAGCTAAGGTTTTAGCACATTTTCCTCTGACCTTTTATTGATAATTCTATTGTTTACTTATGCAGTAGAATAGTTAGAGTAATCAGAGCCATGATCCCCTCTTTGCTAGTCTGGAGTAACCAGTAAATTATTTTTTCTGATTTTATTTTATTTTATTATTCTATTTCCTAGTTCCTCCTCAGATTCCTTAGTTTCCCTCTGTGGATTGTAGAGAATATGTGATATTTAATCACTAAAAAAAAAATACCAACAAAATTTCTAAAAGGAAAACAACTACACAATTCCATGGATGCTGGTGTGGATGATAATGAAAACCTTCTTTCATTTATGTGTAACATTAATAGCTGAGTACCTAGGTCCTTTCTCAGGGGAAGAATTGAATTACAAAAAACTGAGGAGGTGTGATTTCATTTCCTTCTTGCATCTGCAGAACATCGTGGGGTCAACAGCCTTTATTTTATTTGCTTAGTGAATGATATAGAAAATGTGCTTTCTAAAGAACATGAACACAGAAAAACAAAGATCTATACAAACTGAATGAATGCTTTTTTCAAAATGAAACTCCACTTAGTGTTTTGCTCCCATTTGGTTAAAAATCTGAGTAAGCCATGCCAAAGGTTAGAAATACAAGAAGCAATTAGGCATTTATTAGTTTTTTGCTTTGTTAAATATTCTGCAGAATAATGATACTGCTTTATTTACTACAAGTATGCAGACTTCAGACTGCCATGCTATTATCCAACCTGAATGCACAGAGCTAAATCAGAGGAAGCTTTTAGTGAAAAACAACAGGAAACAAAACCACTGCAAATATCAGGTCCTTCAAAGAATAAAGGTGAGCTGCTATTTATCCTCAAGTGGCACTGGAAAGCAACAAAGATAGAAGCAGAATAACCTGTATCCAAACAACCTAGTGGCCTGCAGCCTCATCATCCCTGAATTTAGAATCAAAACAAATTTTAAAATTTTACAGATGCTGAGGTTGGCAGAAGTGAGAGTGAGTGGGTTTTAAACACACTGACAGACACTGGGAACAAGGGAAAGGCTGCAGCAGTTTGCAGCCAGACTCACAAAGGCAGGGGAGCAACTGGGTGGACAAAGATTAGAGATACTGGCCAGGAAATATTGGGGTGCAGGCTGAATATGAAACCTATTGCTGTTTTAATCATTTTGCTTGATGCGCTGCAGACATAGAGGGACATAAAACCCAACATTTTTACTTTACAGAAACTGGTTTTGAGACTCTGAAGTCAAGCGTTTTTTGGTTTATTGAATTTATTTGTCATTGCCACAAGTTTTTGTTGCATTGTGCCAGAAACAGAACTGGCTGCTGCAATTCCTTTCCTGCTCTCATCAGGCAGTGCTACCTGAAGTTGCACCTTTCTGGTTGTGCTCTTGATATAAACAGAAGACGTAATTCCCCCAAATAACTGCAACTGTGACACTTCCCCATATAACCCTTCAGAGACGGAGTGGTGGAATTCCAATCCCAGATTTTCTCAGGTAGCAAAACCATCTCTTGGTCCCAGTTATGGATGTTTGGCACCTCATTCAGCCTTTGATGAAAAAAATGCTGCAGTTCAACAAAAACCCATGTGAACCTTGGTTCCTAAACGGTGCTTTTTTTACAGTTGCCAATGTGTTATTATCATGAATATGTTCTAGACTTGGTCCTTTCATACCAAAGGTGAACTCTCAGTGTTAACAGGACAGTTCGAGTGAATTTTGAAGCACTTGAAAGCCTTTAATTATGCTAATCTTTTACTTGCAAGCCAAAACTTTATTCTAGTCATATCCAAAATCAGAAAAACTGAGCTAGTTCACGAATTGCACTCACTATTATAGCATCACAGTAAATATATGCTATGCTACTTTTATCCGGAAAAATATATAGTAGAACACTGCACTTGTCATTCCTTTAACTGTTTATACACAGTGTCCTCTGGAGGAATTTGATATATTTTTTCACTTAGCCCAGTCATGATGCAATTTCTCACATTCTGAACAGCAGGCACAGATCTATATTTCTTTTCTTTATTTCATTACTAGCTGATAATTTTATTGTATTTCATTTTGAGATTCATCTCATGAACACAGTATGTGTTTTGCATTTAGCTAGATCTTTCTTATTTTTAGATCTTGCCTGATTCACAGTATGCCTAAAAAAATAAAAAAGCCAGCCACCCAGTAGCTTTTGTTCTCGCAACCATTTAAAATCAATTTGTGATCCTTTCCACTCAATCTTTTTCTTTAAAACTGATAATATTTTCTGCATGAAAAGTTGCTGAGTTGAGAACAATAATATATGTTAAAGCCATATATGCATTTTTCTTTTTAATTGGTTTTATTGTATCAGTACATTTTCTTATCACCTTCCTCAAAGATGGGATTGTATCATGAAAAGCTCTGTACAAAAGAACAAATAAAGGGCCCACTCATTCCCTCTGCGACTGCACATACTGGAAAAGAGATCTCAGCTTGGGCAGTCATGTGAAAAGCTTTCCATCTTCCCTTTCTCAGTCTAAGGTAAAAGTCTTCAATTTTGCTCTCTAAGGTTCTGGGAGGAACAGGGGTGAAAAGTCTTTTCTTCTTGTTATCTACAACCTGTCAAGGCAATCACTTCGTCTTCTAAGCCATGAGGACTTCTCAGTCTTGTCTACAACAAAGCACTCTAAAACATGGGTCTGCTGGGTGCCCTTTGGGAATTCCTAAACTGAAGCATTACCACTGAGTATCCATTCTGTAACATGCCAGCAACAGTCTGCATCCTAGTTTGGGGATATCCCAAGACACACATCTGCAGCAGCCAGAGCAGCCAGATACATGATCCATGATGAAATTTGCCTCCACAAGGACTACTGCCAGACTGTCTCTGAATTTTGTCTCAATTTGATGCTCATTCCAATACCCAAAGCTCAAAATATTTATTGTTACAATGGAGGAAAGACAATACACAAGTTTAGAAGTTGAGATGTTTTCTGCTTTTTCTACAACCCGTATTCAGACAACATTTGGGTCTGTAATAGAAAGTGAACTAGAAATGGAGCCGCAAAATTCTCTTAGATTCTCATTCTTGTGCAGGAAAGTTACACTGCAGACAAACATCACAAGAAAGTAATACTGGTATGAAATGTTTGAAATATTAAAATATAAAGTGCTTCAAACATTTTGTTTTTATGTCCAGGTGTTCTTTTTGTCACACAGCTTGACATCACAATTTATTCATGCAAGGGAAGTGTTTTAGTATTTAATATTCTTCAAATACCTGGCAATGATAAAATTTCTTTTAGGTTAATATAGCAATGCAATCACTGGTGAAAGTATGCCTTAGATTTCAGGGTTCTTACCAACAGCTAAGATTACGATTCAGAATCTAAATATCCTTTCATATTTATACTGTGGTCAATCTGATATAACAATGAAAAAAGTAAACAAATATACATAAGTACATTTTTTTAAAATGCATTCTCTCTCCTTATAAATTTATTTGATTTTTCAGTTGTTCCTTGCAATCCCACAAACTGTTAACCACTGCTTTTAATCTGCCAGCACACAGTACTGTATATATCACTGTTGTGAGGTCTCATGCACATAGAGGCCCACGAGGTTGTAACACTCGTTTGGACACCGTCAACTCACGTGGTTTTTCCTGGGTCTAGCATTTGGGACTCTGCACTGGCAAAATTGAAGAGTTTACACAATATTTTCAGACCAAGAGAAGGGGCTTTATAGTTTGTTCAGCCCTTCCTTACCATGCGTTTTCATAGTCTTTGAATCCTTTGGCACACAAGTACACGGACAAACACTCTGCAGAAATAATATACAGAAGCCAGACATGTGGACAAACAGAGGGTCTGATGCTTAAATTCTTTCTCTATTTTATTTAGCAATATAAAGATACAACCCGTACCTCCTGGAGGACCTGACAGGCTTCAAAGAGTCACTTTATTTCGGCATAGAAAACTATTTCACCTAACTTGTGGAAAGAGACACTGAGTACATTCTCTAGAGTTTATGATTCAGATGGTTTTTTCCCCTTTTTTTGTCTCAAAAAAATAAACTTTCATCTTTCATAGACGTAAAAGGACCAAAATGAGATTTAGTTGCAGAGATACTGACAATCAGAGGAGTTTGGCTGTCCAGCAAGACAAATGGATGCTTTTATTCTAGAAAATACAACTTCTGATGGAGGAAAAAAAGGTAGAGCGAACTATGTAATCCAAGTTGTCACTTGCTATTCAGGCTTTTGTCTTTATCAGCTGTTATCAGTGACACTACTCAGCAAGAGTATCTGTAAGCATTTGAAGATGTAAATAATGTAGTCAGTTGCTTCCAAAATAGAAAGGTTGGGTTTTTTATCTTTCATGTGGCTGTCTGTAAGGTCTATTGAACTCAAGCTGTGTATCTTGGCTGATTATATCTAACATACTATACCTGTTTGCTGTAAGCTTATAATGATTTTTAAGTCCTGCACAGAGAAGCAGGTGTTTAAAAAAATGTTTGAACAGCAAGCTTAGCATAGCCACGTTACTACATGGCATTCAGCTGTGTAAGGTTACAGAGTTATTGATGTGCTGCAAACTGAGAGCACAGATCGTCTTTCATATAAAATGTGTTTGACCTTATCTGTAACAAAGCAAGCAGAAATCACATACTCTGAACTGCAACTGTGGCAGTTTTAATGTTTCTGTAAAATTCTTGTTTCTGTAGTATCAGGGCATCCCTTTGAGTTTCCTATCAGATGTCAAGGGAATTTAAAATGAAAGAAAACCTTGAGTGAAAGAAAGCTCTAGGACAGATTTGTGTTATAGAATTTTTATATGTTAATTGTACTTTATTTGACTTCTTAATGTTAGTGCAAGACCTCAGCAGAAAAAAAATAAAGACCACTTTATGGGTAAAATACCAGGAATATTTGAATAAATATTATAACTGAGAAAGAGGGGAAGTTCTCCTAGGGAAGGAAAATCAGTAGCTCTCAGATCCTCAATCTCCTAGTGAATAAGCTCTGCTCAAAATTCTTCTGGAGTCCCTATGGTACAAGGATTTGTTTCTTTACAAGCAGTGTCAGTGCACTTTGCCAGACATGCAATGTTGGGAGAGGGACCCGTCATTTTGCGAGAACGTGAACAGCGAACAGGGGGAATGGTGCGTTTTCTGAGAATAACCAGAGGAAAATCTTGATCTGATACAGCTTCAGTAAAACGTAGTGAACATCGAGCATTTTGGAGCAGGCTGCTTATTTAAGTGGGTCTTTTGAGGTCTTTCTTTGCATTTCATTTACCTGAAAAATTATTTAGCTCTGGGATTTTCCCCTCCTTTATTTTGTTTTTTTGTTTGTTTTAAAACAGTTATCAGTGTTTTACATCAGTCTCTAATCTGGAGTATGCCTTCTAGGCAGTGTTAGAGCACAAATGCTAAGTAGAAATTATACAGAAATTGTATCTTTCCCAAACACTACTTAAGATATAAGAATACTGTATATGCAGATGGACCATCAAATCTCTGGGGGATTTTATCGCTTTCTGCTTTGATTTATATTTCCCATTGATATAAAAGATAAAGTTTACACATCTGAAATGTGGCATGGACATGTGAATTCTAAGCATGAATTGCCAATATCAAATTTTAATAAGAGTCTTAGCCTAGCCTACGTTGCATCTCCAAGTATATTGTCCTAGGCCAGTAATTACAGTCTTTTATACAAGACCTATTTTAGGATACTGTTTTTATATAATGTATATTTTTATCTTGACTTTGAAAGATCAGATCCTGTTTGTCATGTAAATTCTGCCTTGTGAATGCTTCAGTGACTTAAAGGAACATCTCAGCTTTCAAGAAATTGAAGCAGCAGTATTTTTCCTGTGATTGCCATGTATATGCAGTTTTCTTCCAAATTCTTCTGACTGAAATAAAGATGATGGGGGGGAGGTGGAAGAAGATGTTATGGCAAACTTAAAATAAAGTCCATTCACAAATGAAACAACTCAAATAGACTGTATTTAATTCTACTCAGCGTCAAAAGAAATAAATTTTAAAAATCAAGTATTTATAAAATGCAGGCTGAATGCTCAGTTCCAACACAAAAGTTAATGGAGGTCCTCTTCCTTTTTCTTTTTCTGCTCAGTCTTCTACCTGGGTAAACGTGAACACAGAAACCTTAACCAGGGTATCCTGTAGTGAGTCACTGGTACAAGTCTCCCTGCCCAGGATCCCTTCGGATTTTAGGAATCTTGCTTCAGTCCTGTTGGGATCACTCAGGTCTTTGAGCTGCAAGTGGTATTAAAAAAATCCAAACAAATGATATTTAAAACAGTTGCTTTAAAATCAAGCAAATTGAATATCTAAAATCGTGCCAAATAGAAATTGTTCAAGAGGGAGGAATTCTCATCAGTTTTGCCAGTTTTTACCAACTGCAAATCTAAGTGAGGGTATCTTTTCATATGGATAGAGGTACTGGGTATAATAGATATTTTTCATGTCTTCCAGTAACCTACTCTGTTTTGCTTTCACTCTGCATATCATATCTGCTCGGAATAAAAAGATGTCACAATTGCAGTAGCCCTGGTGTTCCTAAGTTCAGCAGCTGTCTTGAGATGTATGCACACTGCTTATTTTTAAACATGCAAAACTACTGGGAGGAGAACAGAGGAAAACGAAGAATTCAAAGTGATTACCAGAGTACGTTACAAATTATATGTAAAACAATGGTATGTAAATGTCCCATGGTAGAGTTATAATACATTGCCATAAGAACTTTTAATTTAATTACAGACCATGGAAAATGAGTCTCCAAAACCAGGCAGAATTTTAGGCAAAGCTAAATAACTCTTTAATGCTTCATAAAGGGGGCAACTGCATCTTCACTTCCTGTTGTGTAGGCAAACTTAAGGTTAACAAAGGACAGTAGAGTAACAACACTTTTCCGCTGGTGAACAAAGCAATGAGTCTGGACAAAAATCACATCATTTTCTCTGCATTTCCAAGATTTAGGATCTCTCTCTCAGTTTTAGGAAGACTGCCCAGTTCCACAAGTAAATTACTACCTGTCCCAGAAACCTATGGGATTATATACATTTGTGTTTCAGTCTGACAGTAATGTCTTTGTAAGGATCATTCAGCAGAAACTGTACTATTGAAAGGGATCTGCTGAAGTGAAAAAATTTTCAAGATTTCAACAATTTGGCCATGGCATTTAAATGATACAGGCTGAACTCTGCACACATCCTAAATTATATGGTCAGGTAACTCAGAAAACATATTCTGCATGAAAGGAAGATTTCTCTGATATCATCTATATAACGTAAAACAATGCAAAAGACATATATATTAATGCCAGAATGAAAGTACAATAGTTTTTACCTCATGAAATATAACTCAACAAGCATAAGGTCCTTATTTCATACAAGCCTCTTAGTTCTCTTCTAGTTTAGGAAAAGTGATTTGAAATATGAGTGATACTACTTATACAATCTTGGGTCCATCTATGGATTCATTGTATGAGTTCCCATTGATGTTATTTTTCATTGCAAAGCAGTCGCTGCAGATTAAGTTTTTCTGAAGATGAAATCCACATGTTGGTAAATTAGGCTGTTACATTTCCTACTTCTTCAGAGTTAATTACTGGTCAATTCATATGGCAGAATTAAGACTAATAATGAAGCTGACAAACTGGTGCCTCAGCTACTATCAGTAAATTTGAAATACAAGCTGTATTTTATATAAATCTGTGAGAGTAGGCATCATCCCGAGAGCTTTTTATATTATTAGTATCACTCAACAACTTAATTTGATGGCAAATCATGTTTTATTTTTCTCTCTCTCGTTTTTTTTAAATTTTTTACTCTATTGTCGGACATGAAGACTCGTGGTTACTAAAACAGAAAGCCTGTCTGTGTATGAAAGAGAGGAATCCTTTTCACCAGCACATTTAAGTATAGACTTAAACCCAGCAGTCAGATCACTGCTCTATCACACTCCGAATTTGAAAGACCAGGTAGGATATGCTAGCATGATATTATCATCTCTATTTTGAAGAAGATTTTCTTCCCGCGGTCCATTTTATCTTTGCCGGTTATAACTTATTTCAAACTGGAGTTGCCTGTAGCTCCTGAGGCACACCAGCTGCCATGATGCAGTGCAGCATTGACCTCTGTGTTCTGGATGACTCCAACAGAATTGTTCGAGTCATTTGACATTAAAATAATGTTCAGTGACTCTGTCATTTTCAACCAATTTCCTGAATAATTTCAAATCTATTAATATACAGGAAACTGCTGCTTTACAAAGGTTGGATTCTGTGAATGCAGGAGCACCAGTTAATTTTTAACTTCCCTTATTATCTGAAATGAAACCTGATATGACAGACTCATTTTCAATACCAGATAGTGAGGAAGATGGAAGCAATGCACACAACTGACATCCTTATCTGAAAAACAGCAGCGATCTCTTATCTTCCTTGTAGTCCAATGTTTTACACGGAAAAAGGAAAGCTAAGCTAAAAATATAATGCTACTGCACCAGACTTAGGAGACTTTGCTCCAAAAATTCATGGAAATTCAGGAGAAGAAATTTGAGTTTAAATAGGAATTTTGCCTTTACACTTGTAGCTTATTAACTGAGCCTGTTGATTACATTTACAAAAAACCCACCAACATTTTCTTTCTCTATCAGGCTTCTTGGCTGGAATGAAAACAGAAGAGCTAACTGATCTATAATAGGCACAATCTAGATCTTGTTACTGCTTCTTTCAATGTTACCTACATTTTTATTTTTCATGATTTTACCTAATGACAATATTAAATAACAAAAAAAAGCCAACATCCAGCCTGATACTTTAAGGTGCTGAGCTCCCTTAAAAATCATGACCAATGCACTTTTAACTTACCTGTTACATTTTAGACAGCTAAAAATTCCAGCTGTGAAGTGTACGCCTGATTTTTTTTCATGGCATCTTAGAGTGTATGCACTAAAGGGTGTCTGTGACAAGCTTGGTGAAAAGATCATTGCTCTGCTGAAGTGACTGACTACATATTGTGAGACAGTAAGAACTGAATCATTAAAGAGTTTATTTTCAGCAGACAGAAAAAGGAATGATGTTGCCAGATTGAAAGATATGACATATTGTTTTACTTTGATGAGTATTGAAGATTGTCTCTTAAAGAAAAATTGAAGACCGCAGATCTTCACATGTCAAAAAATAGATAAGCCCAAGGGGGAAAAAGGAAAGGGAACCACGAGCTAAAAATTGAACTGTTGAAATGTGGTGATCATTGTAGTCATTATACTGCTGTCAATTAGACTAGCAAGTAGCTCTGGAAATGGTTTTGGAAGACAAAGTAATGGAAAACTTATTTTGACTGCAACCAATTGGCTTACAGCAAATTAGCTAATGAGCGACCTGAGTTTTCAACTCAAAGCTGGATTTCTCAAACTCTCAGTCTTCTGGATAAATACCTAAAATAAGTCAGATCATTATCTTCTCACAAGCAGTATCTCTGGAACATAGAAAACAAACAGCTCTTACTGAATTTTCCCCAAATACTTCTGAAGAAATGGAAAATCTGCATAGCTCTCCTTCTTTGAAATAGGCAGACTCTGAATATTCCTCTCTAGCAATTCCCAGCACTCACAGAGGAACACATAGAAATGCAGCAGACCTCTCCGGGCAGGAGACCAGCTTTAGCATTTGGTGTAAGGAAAAGAACAAGTGTAGAACAGGACAACTTTAGGGCAAAGAAAGTCTGGTCAGCTCAATGAACACAAGCCGGGAACCACGTGAAAAGAATATGACCATGTGCAAGGAAGTGACAAATTTGTTTTGTGGCCTTCAAAGCATGGCCCATCTGTCTTTACTCTCTGTACATGCTGAGTGCAGTTTGGTTTCTGGAAGGAGCCAGACATCATGTTTCCATTCAGTCTTAACAGTCTGATCCATTATTTTTAATGTAGTGAAAGAAAAGATAATTTCCATTTAACACTGCTGAACAAAATCTGGTAGTTCTTCAGCATGGGTAGTTAATGTTAGGTAATGCAAGAAGTGGGAAAATGTGCCAGAGATATAGAAAAGCTATTAAAGCATAACTTAATTCCTCATCTCTAGTCAGAGCTGAGACAATCTAAGTTTTGACATTATGCCATGACTTCAAACAAGCTAGTGCTTTTAGGTATATTCTTAATCTAGTCACAGCATGACAGATATGAAGGTCCATTCACTCTATTTAGAGTTAATTGATGTAAACAAGTCTGAAATTGAAACACGTGTATCCATACAGGCTTTTCATATGCATACCAAAGCTATTTTTCAAGTAATATAAGTTAAATTGATACGTCTTTTAATACAGGAGCACCTTACTTGGCAGTTTCAGGCATTGAATGGCCGAATTTCTGTGTGTTTGTCTCACACAGAGTAGGAAAGGAAAGCAGTAATAAGAGCCATGAGTCAAAGCTGTGGTAGCAGGTTTCAAACAGTAACATCTGTATATGTTCACTAAAAATATGGCTCTAATAATTGCAAGATCGTTCTGTCCAGTATTTATTACAGTGATGATGTACTGATGACACAATACAGTTTTATAAAACCCAGACTCTTTAATCCATTTTTCTGGTCTCTTTGGATGGTGGCCATACTTCAGATGCACTGCACTGCTGACAAATGAATGAAGAATGTAAAATGCTTTTTCTGTCGGTAGCTTTGCAGCAGGATTGTCTAATTCTTACTGTAGATAAAAAAGACTTTGCATGAATGTGCAGCCATGCTGGAGACAGGAAACCTGAAATGCTTTCCTAGAGCTTTCATGAGACTAATTCAGTCAGGTGATAAAAGAGTTTTCATTTAATTCATCTCATTTTTGAGACGTCTCATCTAAAAATGCAGATCTTGATTTTTTGCTAAATATGGAGATGGAGGAGCAGAAGAGTTTGTTTAGAATATAAACCCATTTTAGCTGTGAGTTCTCAGCTTATTTTTGACTATTCTGGTTTTTACTGACTTTTTGTAATCACTTTTCCTACCTCTAATTTCACTTTTTTTTTGTTACCAGTTCAGTTTATCTTTTTAGAAAACATTAAGAAAATATAATTTTTAGGATACCTTATCCTAAAGTACCCCAAATCCTCAGCAGGCAAGAATTAGTTGCACTAAAATTGCTAGCAGTCTTGCTGAGCAGCTTTTCAAATTGTCTGTGTTGTCTGGGACTGAGGAGTGTCTTTTTATTCTGCATAATTCTGAACAACACTTAGGACATAGCACCTAGCAGAAAAGTCTTATAAAATGTAAAGACTAATAAGATATAATTATATATAATAATAAATACATAATAATTATATCTAGGGAACAGCAATGTTGTGATCATCTGTAACAAAAATACAGGAATTTTGATTAGACACAAAGAATATCTACAGTTATGTCTTGATTATTCATACAAATAAACAAGGTGTTAGTAATCACGTTTGCATTGAAAAGGCTGATAAAGGAAACAGTCTCCTTTTTCATCTTTTATGGAACGAAAAACATGCCATTACTTCTGGCAAGGGAAAAGGTCTTTCACAGAGTAGTCGCTCCTCAAGAACAAGTTAAGGAGAACATTGCCGTTTATTCCACATGAAACGACTTCTACAAAAATTACTTCTTACTGATGAATTCAGAAAGTTAATACTAAACATATACAATTTTTAAAAGAACATTAACATGTTAACAAGAAGGCAATAAAACATATACCCTAACATATGATCCAATCCAATTCCAATTGAAAGGATTAGAAAGACTACCACTTACTTAGAAAACATTCACTCAAGCCGTTAGGGAGGCAGGCTTTTGAAGTTCAAGTGTTTGTTATTAAAATGAAATTTTCAAACCATCACAAAATAAAAAAAAAAAAAAAGAAAAAAAAAAAAGCAGCAGCAGTTAACTAAACAGCAGAAAACCTGCAACAAGGGCTGGTAATCTGAGGGCAATTTTTTTAATCACATTTTACCGCAGCAGATAACACAATTGATGAAACACAGCCCATCATATAATTATCTCATATTACTGATGTGGTTGAAACAGAACAGTAACTACATACTTCTGCCACTTTTCTGTCCAAACACAGTCTCTAAACTACTATGGACTTCTAACATAGCACAGACTACTTACCTTTAGCCAGCCAGGCTGTAGGAACTCTGGAGCTGCCCAAACAGTTCAGTTTATCTATCCAGCCACTAATGATGACATACATATGATCTGGGGAAGACAGGCTGCTTCCACTGCTTGGTGGTGCTTCTGGTCCAAATTGCACAAATACTTCTGGATGGCATGAATTCCTTTTCAGAGAGGAAAAGGGAGGTATTTGATCTATTTCCTAAAAACAGTCATCAGCTTAAAATAGCACCAGAGACTTGTTTGAAACATCCAGAGCATTAATGCCAGGATCTCTTCAAATATTTGTCTTTAACACAGAATTTCAGTTGTGTGAGGTTATACCCAGCAGCTAGCTCATGAAAAACACCTGTTTGTGCAAAACCTGCAAAGTCAGTGGTGAAATTACTTATTTAGTAAATTATTAATTATAATAATGGTCTATACAATAACTAGCCAGCATAATAAGTCATGTAACTATTCACTGATTACACTTTTTCAGAGAGTGGGAGGTTTTTAGCAACCTGCAATAGTATTCTCCTGAACCAATTACAGTTTCTCATTCTGCAAGGAGTGCGGCAGAGGAAAACTGCATCACAGAGAGAGGAAAAATGATTCAGTTGTTCTGGATTTATATCAAGCTAAAATTTTTCAAAAGGCAGGATACCGAGTTCTTGCTGATGGTCTTAATAAGAACTTGCCTAATAGCACCCCTTTGTAGGAGCTCTGAGTATGTATAGCGTGCAATCAAATAAATTGGATAATCACTTTCTCTTAATGGTCTTGTAGTGATTTTAGTGACTGAAAATTCAGATGCTGTCAGATGTTCTGCGTGTTTTGTTTGTAGTGTGAAAATAGTAGGCAAACTCTGCATTACTTCAGACTGTTCCAAGGATGAAAACGTGACATAGGCTTGGCATACTTTCCAGATTTAACTTGACCTATAGCAGTTTTTCATCATTTAAGTAGTGAAAGGACAGGGCAAGTGGGGGGAGGGTGCCACTACATTTGTTCAGAAAAACGGTTGGGAATAAATCTGTGTGATATAATTTACTCAGTTCTTTTGTCCTACCATTCCATTTGTGTGCTCAGCACTTCAAACTGATTATTCCCCAAATCAAGCTAATAGGCCAATTAGTTGAAAGTAAAGGTAAATTAGACATTGTAAATATAGCATAATTAAATTTACTGACAATTAATGAACTGCTGCAGATACAGCACATCCACAAAGGAATATCAGGAAGAGGAGTAAAAAAGACTGATCTGAAAGTATAATTTGTTAAATATTTTTATGCTAGAAAAGATTTATTTTATTCCCTCTCTTTTGATTGCTACCAACATTGCTATATTATTATCAATAACAATCAGGATATAAGTAAGTAAAAAAATTCTTGTCTTTTCTAAAACATGGAGTATAGGGAGTCTTGCTGAGCAGCAGACCTTTACCACTGATAACTTCAGTACTGTATTCTGTTGACACCATTAGATCTATCCAGTAGTTAACAGTCATTGTGAAGGTCAAAGTGGAAAATAAGGATTGCCAACAGCAGGAATTTCAAGATATGGCTAAGTATCTTTGGATGTTTGCTGCAAAATAAACATTGAAAGTCCTGAAGGCAAACTCACAGATTACAAAAATGGTTAGAGATTTTAATTCCTTCCTTTCATCCCTCTCCCTTCTCCACCCTCATTCCTCTCGGCTTTTAGCAACAAAGCTATCAAACGTCTTGGTTCTACCTCTACTGCTCTTGCAACATTGAGTGCTTGCTAGACAGAGAACTTGGATAACATCTTAGATGGAATTCAATAAACAAAGGGATCCCATTGGCACTTTAGATGCCCTGGTGCCATTTGAATTGGATCATCAGTGGCAGGTAGAAGCTATATAAGAAAACTCATGGTGCCTAAAATGGCACCAAATCCTTTCTTTAAGCAACTCAATCAAACCTCTCATATCAGTTAATGCATCTAAGAAAATGAGCTGGAATCCAGTTTGAAGTCAAGGTGGGACTAAAATTTTGCATCTAGAGTCAGGATTCTAGATGAGTGTCAGACGCCCTTGCTCTCTTTCCAGTCACTGGGCTTGGCTTAGCTGCCAATATGCCATCTTCTTGTGCCACGACAGGCACTCTGAGGTGTAAGTCCTGGCTTCCATCTGCTGCTCCAAAAGGTGTGTATCTCACGTAGGTCCTGCTGCATTTATTTGTTGGTCCTGTGCAGTTATATAAAGCCTTATAGAATGGCACAGATATTTCAAATTACAGCAAGCAGGTATATAAATGGACAGCTCAGCTGGACGTTAGCTGGCCTTTTCACACACACTGGTAGTCAAATCAACTGCTTTGAACTGAATCCCACTGTTAGAACCTGTATGAAATAACCCTGCTCCTCCTAAAGTCAGCAAGAAAACGAGGACCTTCCAGAAAAGGGCTCGTGAAAATTTCACTTCAGAGCATCAACATTACTTCTCACTTTGAGGAGGACCCTGTTCTGAAGCAGCCTGCAGCTCCTGCACTGGAGCTGGAGCCCAAGTGGGTATCTCAGGTGGCACATGGCTCTAGACACGTCTGCACGATCAGCTGAGTCATGGAGTACCCCAGCCTAACAATGAGCAGGCAACAGGAGACACCCATGTAAGCAGCGGCTGAGTCTGGGAGAAGGTCCAAAGCTCATGGGAATCTACAGGTTCGGGCCCCACAGACAAGGTGCTTCCCCAGCTGATCAGTGATCTCAGCTGTGAATAGTACAAAGGGTGTGATGAAGTAAAATCTTTTGATATTCTGCACCGTCCTCTGTGAGGCTGCCCTGAGCCGTTGTCTAGTCAGCAATAGTCAGCTGTTGCCTGCTCAGCCTGTCTGGGACATTGGGAGGACATTTAATTCATTCTAAATTTTGAGCAGTCGGAGCAGTTCTTGTGCTGGAACGTAATTGCAGTAGGAAATAAAACTTAGATTGTAATGCTAAGTCAAAAGGTTGACTTTAGCAGGTCAACATTACCTATGCATTGCCATAGGTGTTCAGTATTTGGCCACTTTTATAAAGACATTTAATGACCTAAAATATTTGAGTGGATTTTGTTTAATTTTAATCCCACAAAACCACTTTAAAATTTTACCATATGTCATTCAAAATGAAGCCTTCAACTTGTGTGACAGGACATACCTATACATTTTCCGTTACAGGATGTTCTTTGTGGATAAATGCATTAAAAACTGTGAATTTAGCCATATTGTATGTTTTATAATTATCATAGTTATTGACTGAATCCAAATGCATTTCCTTTAGAAACTCATATTATCAGAGTACACTTGCAATCTTCATATAGTTCAAATGGAAAAAAAAAAAAAAAGACAAGAAAGGAACCCTAGTATTCCCCTAGTCTAATATTATTACTGCAGCAAGACTGTTTCTTGCTCATTTTAGTGTCATCCACCGGTTCAAGAGTTAATATATTTCCTGGTAATTTCAGCAATTCTCATTAACCATCATGGTGCTATTTCAAAATATAGATTACAATGTTTGCATAGCTGAGCCTCATAATTATATTCTCTTAGTGTAAAGCACTTGTATTAGGTATATTGTAGGAGACAGAAGCAAATTCTAAAATTAACATTATGTCAGTGTAAAGGCCCCTTTCCCCAAAGACAAACTCCTGCCCAAATTTAGTATTATCTGGAGATATCTGCAAATGTCATATATGACCTTCTGTTTTTACTTGACCACTTCAAGCTACATACAAGGTAAACATTTAGCTAGACTTTTCCACTTTTATGAATCCAAACCATTTCCTGCCAAAAGCCCACCTTGAAGTCTCTGCAAATATTTCCCCGTCTGGCTGTGCAAAGAGCTTTACCTGACTGCAGTTTAATAAATTTTTACTCACCTCTTTCAAAACATAAAGGTCATTAGTGTGCTCTTTCTTCTTTTCCCTCCTGAGATAAAAATTATTCTGAGGACAAATTTAAACCAAAAAAACCAAAAGAATAATATGACTTAGGCTTCTAATATTTAGCTAAGGCTATTAAATGCTTTTTGTTCCACCCATCCCAGTATTTAAGATAGAGAGTGAATTCTATCCAGCAGCTGGTGAACTCTGATGTCAGTCTAAAACCAAGAGGGGTTTTAGGACCACAGGAAAATTCGATATGGAAGGGATCTCAGGAGGCCTTGTAGTTCAATATTCTCAGAGTAGGGTCAGCTGTGACATTTTCCCCCCTGGTGAGGACCTCCTGTTCCGGATCATAGCTGACCAGTTCAACAAGGGCCCAGCCTTCTGAAGATCCAAGCTACCCAAATTCCTTTTGAAATGAGCTGGTGGTAAAGAACTTCTACCAGTCCCCACAGATTTCAAAAGGGAATCAAAGGTACTCAGCTGCTTACAGGCTCAACCCAGATAAAAGAATAAAGCATAGCATCTGTAGGGGCGAAGTTTCTTACAAGGGAATTTTTTTTTTTTTTTTTTTGTACACTCACCAATTAAAGAGCTCTCCCCTGGGCTACCAGAAGCACTGAAAATCTTGTGAGCCTGTGTCCTTTCAGCAAATGAAGAAATACATAGGGGGCTTGCTCCAGAAAGCCAAATCAATTTCAAACTTAGTGACTCATGAGCTTTGTTGAATTTAGTGCAAGAACAAACAGTTGTTTCAAGGAAATAAACAGCACAATTCAAAGTACAAGCTTTGAATCATTAAAAAGAAAAAAAAGCCTTGCTCTCAGCATAGTTGTTATTCTTTTCTGATTCTTTAAAATCATAACATAAGAGTTTAGAAGATGGTAATGTGAGGGCCTGGATGCTGCTGTGCCTCCATGAGCTGTGCAGTTTTGAAGAATCTACACAACTCTTCATCTAATCATCAGCTAGAGTTGCCCAGTGCCTTCTTTTGATTTCACTGGAACTGATGCTAGCTGAAGATGATTACACTGGTAAAGACCAGGTACCTCAAAGTGAGACACCGAACAGAATAATCTCTGAATAGTCACCTTCATTTTACGATGTAAAAAGGACCTGGTTTTGTAGCCTTTAACAAATTTTACTAGAAAATAAAGCAGTTGTAATAAATGCTACTCCTAGAATAAATATATAAAATCCCACTGAAAATTCCCTTCCTTAGAATAAAAAAAAATGTTCCCTTATGCCTTCCAGAATTCAATAAAATATTCATTGATGTTGAAAGGGTGGAAGGGAAAATCTCATCACTTGTGTTTGCTCTTTTTCCTTAACTCTTACTTGTCATACTCTTTTCTCAAATATAAAGAACACTTATTCTTTTATTTAATTTGAGCCTTAAAAAATGAATTTACTTGCTATTTATTAGAAATATATTATCTGAATTCCTACTGTTTTCACTCTGTATCCATAGACTTATGATGTCTTTATACAGTTTGCAAATGAAAGACCCCACTATAGCTTTGTAAAAAGGCAGTGGAGAGTAGTTCACAGAATATTCTGAGTTGAAAGGGACACACAAGGATCACAGATTCCAGCTCTTACTTGAATGGCCTATAACTAAGCTATGACTGTGGAAAGATGTGATATGATGTAATCATACAGCATGATGTAATAGAACTGTATGGACTTCTCCAAAAGCAAAATTAAATTGATTTTACCTATAGTGGACTAAGAAGAAATTAATACCTCTGCTTGCAAAATTAATGTGAAGACATCTGAAGATGAGCAGAGTGGCCCTTCCTCTCTAATCTGACACCTAATGTACGCCGTCATTCCTCATATATTAATTTTTTGGCCCCAGATTTATTCTCTTCTCCCTTTGAAATGCAGCGCCTGTATCTAGACATTTTGGTTGAGCAGACAAATAACACAAGCACTATGAGCTGTGTCTTTTTATGATATGTGTTATAAGACCTGATCTCACAATTAGGTCAGTGTGGGTAGATACTTTCTATGTAGCCCAACTGGCCTAATTCATCACACACGGTTGTGACCAAGAAGAGTATTAGAGTCTGGATCAGATTTGTATGGGGTTTGGTGAGATAGAACAAATAATTTCTTCTAGAAAGCATTCCTTTCCCTAACTGGACTGACCTTGAATTTATGTACTTGTTTTAAAATTTAGCATTCTTACACTAGTGCTTGAATTTTACATCCACGTTATATTTTAGTATGCAATAATACTGAAATTGCAGGAGGAAATAGATGTGTTAAAAGGCTAATCTAGTGCTTTCCCTTCAACAACTATGCTTAGATAGAATTCCTAAGTAAGCAAATTTCTGAACTTTTACAGGCAGCCAACATATTAACAAAGTAACTATGTCCTATTTATGATTCTATGGAATATTCATCATTCTTCCAGTTTTACTCTGTCCTTCACCATACGGCCATACAAAACTCTGACTTTTGTCCCAGGAAAACTTGTGGAATTTTCACGTTAGTTTTCGTGATAAACAAGCAATTTATGAGAAAATGTGAACGAAAATTCCCCAGTCCATCGATACATTCAGAGCTGCCCTGTCCCAGGTACAGAATGTGGAGGTCGCCCTTGTAAAACTTCCTACAGTTGGTGATGTCTATCTGCTGTGGATGTTGTCTATCTGGACTTCAGGAAAGCCTTTGACACTGTCTCCCACAGCATACTCCTGGAAAAGCTGGCAGCCCATGGCTTGGACAGGTGCACTCTTTGCTGGGTTAAGAACTGGCCGTGTGGCCAGGCCCAGAGAGTGGTGGTGAACGGTGCTGCATCCACCAGTCACTAGTGGGGTCCCCCAGGGATCAGCGCTGGGGCCCAGTCCTGTTTAATATCTTCATTGATGATCTGGATGAGGGAATTGAGTCCACCATCGGTAAATCTGCAGATGACACCAAGCTGGGAGCATGTGTCGATCTGTTGGAAGGTAGGAGGACTCTGCAAAGGGACCTGGACAGGCTGGATAGATGGGCTGAGTCCAATGACATGAAGTTTAACAAGTCCAAGCGACAAGTCCTGCACTTTGGCTACAACAACCCCCTGCAGTGCTACAGGCTGGGGACAGAGTGGCTGGACAGTGGCCAGGTAGAAAGGGACCTGGGGGTACTGGTCAAAAACTGACTGAATATGAGCCAGCAGTGTGCCCTGGTGGCCAAAAAGGCCAATGGCATCCTGGCCTGGATCAGGAATAGTGTGGCCAGCAGGACCAGGGAAGTCATTCTTCCCCTGTACTCGGCACTGGTGAGGCTGCACCTTGGGTATTGTGTCCACTTCTGGGCCCCTCAGCTCAGGAAGGACGTTGAGATGCTCGAATGTGTCCAGAGGAGGGCAACAAGGCTGGTGAAGGGCTTGGAACACAAGCCCTATGAAGAACGGCTGAGGGAGCTGGGGTTGTTTAGCTTGGAAAAAAGGAGACTCAGAGGTGACCTTATCACTCTCTACAACTACATGAAAGGTGGTTGTAGTCAGGTGAGGGGTCTCTTCTCCCAGGCAACAAGTGACAGATTAAGAGGACATAGGCTTTAGCTGTGCCAAGGGAAGTTTAGGTCAGATGTCAGAAAAAAATTCTTCACTGAAAGAGTGATTGCGCGCTGGAATCATCTGCCCAGGGAGGTGGTGGAGTCACTATCCCCAGACATGTTTAAAAAAAGACTGGACATGGCACTCAGTGCCATGGTTTAGGTGATGAGGAGGTGTTAGGTCATAGGTTGAACTAGATGATATTCAGGGTCTTTTCCAACCTAGTTCATTCTGTGATTCTGTGATTGCCCAGCCCTGTAACTTGTCGAGATCTCTCTGCAGGGCCTCCTTGGCAGAGACAATCTCAGGAGAGGGTATTTCAGGGACCCGTAAGAGTACTGGTGAGCTTTCAGTGTAGCTGCCTTGGAGACGGAGGAAATTAGGCAGCTGTGTACCTTGTCCAGTCCCTCAGAGAAATCTTGTGTTGTGAGACTGGTGAAGGTTGAAGAATGATAAATCATGATTGCTAGCAACAATATCACACCAACCGAGACTCCCCAGTTCCCATACACAAGCTGATGTGTCGACTGGAGAGCCAAGGAGTGATCAACAAGACTTACTCGGTCTTTAATATTCCCATATGGCCAGTGCAAAACTCTAATGGAGAATGGAGACTAACAGTAGATTATTGTGGACTGAATGAAGGCACGGCACTGCTGGGTGCTGCTGTGCCAAGCATGCTACAACTTCCATATGAACTGGAGCCAAAGGCAGCCAAGTGATACACTACAATTTATATCGTTAATGCATTTTACTCAATCCCTTTGGTGGCAGAGTGCAGACCACAGCTCACTTTCCCCTAGAGCAGCACCCAGTACACCTGGAGATGACTGCCCTACGGACAGAAACACATCCCTCCTCTCTGCCAAGGACCGATCCAGACTGCACTGGATCAGGAGGAAGCTCCAGAACACCTGTGATACATTAATGATATCATTGTGTGGGGCGATCCAGAAGAAGTAGTTCAGAAAAAGGGAAGCAATAATCAAAATCCATATGAAAGCTGGTTTTTACATACAAGAATTTTTTTAAAAGGCCAACAGGAGATCTAGATTTTAGGAATAAAATGTCAAGATGGACATCATCAGATCCCAATGGATGTGATCAACAAACAGCTACATCTCCACCAACTAATAAAAGCTTTCTTAAGCATCGTGGTTTTTTGGAGAATGCAGGTTCCAAATGACAGTCTGATTTCCAGCGCTCTCTATCAAGTGACCTGGAAGAAGAATGATTTCAAACAGGGCCCTGAGCAATGACAAGCCTTTGAAAAAAAAAAGACAGGAGATAGTTCAGTTCAGGTGAATCTCTGCTGAAGAGGCTCCAGTGTATAATAAATTGCCAGAAAGTGAGAAGCAATATGCCTTGTTTACTGATGGTTTCCTACTGCCATGTTGTAGGAAAGCCTCGGAGGTGGAAGTCAGCTGTATGGAGTCCTCTATGACAAGTCTGGAAACTGCTGAAGAAGAAGGGAAATTAAATTAGTTTGCAGAGGTGAAACCTGTCCACTTAGCTTTAGGCATTGCTGAAGGAGAAAAATGGCCAATACTTTATCTGTATACTGACATCAGGGAGGAGATGCAGCATGAGGACAGGCTCCTGACTGAGGGGTGGACTTGATGTGAATGTGAAACCTGCGCTGCAATTATCAAGGCAATCAGTTAAAGCCTATGTGGCATGAAGGACAAGGGCTGAAACATAAATATGGGGAGGCCTGGAAGATTGACTCTATCACACTCTCACAGACTGCCAAGTCATGGGGCCTGTCTCTGCCACTTTGGATTCAAGGATCTCAATCCAACTCCCCTTCAATTGCACTATCAAGAGTATGACAGTAAAAATCACCCAGATTAATGAAAAATTAATTTTGACGAAACCACACCATCTCAGAGGTGATGGAATGAGATTTGACTTCAGCATGCAACAGCCCAGCACTACACACCATCTTTCCTGCTCTGAAAGACTGTTATGACCAATGGCGTCCAAAATCATGGACAAAAAACTCAATAGACATTTTTATAGGGATTTGCCCACAGACTAAGGGAATGTTATCTATGTATATATATCACAAGACAGGCAAGGTGATGTGGTTAACTGGGATGTATTAGAAACTGTGGGACCTGGGCATGACTTAAATGCTATAGAATAACAGGTGGATACCATCCTGGTTTTGACTGGGATAGAGTTATTTCACTTCCTAGTACACGACACAGTGTGGTGCATTCAGATTATGAGAGTAATGTTGATAACACACGAATGTTTCAGTGGTTGCTGAGCACTACATACCTTAAATCGAGCACATTTCAATTTCCCATGGTCTGCCAGTGAGGGCATACACAAAAAACTAGGAGGGAGAACGGTCAGGAGAGCTGATTCAAATGGTTCTAAGGGATATTCCATACCATAAAGCATCATGTTGAGTATGTGAACTGGAGGTAATTGACAGGGAGGGGCCAATCCCTGCTTGGTGACAGGCTGGGCATCAGTCAGCAGGTGGTGAGCAATTGCATTTTGCATCACTTGTTCTTCTTGTGTTTTGTTCTTCTCTCTCTTCTTGTTATCTCATTAATCATTATTAAGAATATATCTCACTTTATTTCAATTATTAAATTGTTCTTCTTTTTCCAGTTCTTCTCCCCACACCACTGGGGTGGGGTGCGGAGAGCAGTGAACAAGTGGGTGTGTGGTACTTAGCTGCTGTCTGGCATTAAGCCATGACAGAGGAAACCCTGTAGAAAAGAGGGCTTGCAATGTGCAGAGGACATGGGAACAGAAATATAAGCACTTCAAAAAAAATTTAGAAAAAATAAGTTCTTACATTTTGTTGACATGGTAATCACTACAATATATTATTACTATCATAATTTTATGGAATCAAGTAAGTGCTCTTCAAGCATAGTATGGAAATAAAAGAATTGAAATTCAATAGAGTTTTGTTCTGCTCACTGACAGCACAACCACACTTCTTTCTGGTGCTCTTGAATGTGAATCTGTTTTCATTTGACTGTTGAGATTGTCCAGTTTACTCTGAATAAGGCTGATTTCCTGGTTACCTAGTATACCTAAAATATATATTGGGACAACACATTTTGGGAGAATTATTATATGATAATTTATAGCTTAATATCTGATGCTTTTCCCATTTCATAGTATCCTTGTAACTTTAAATGCTGTGTGAAGGGGAAATAATTTCTAATGTTACTTTACATTAAATAGATTAATTTTAAGTATATAATGCTACAAGTCATTCTTCTAATACCGGGTACTGCAGAGGGTAAAAGTTTACATGAATTCATAAAAACGCTCAAAAGCTTTAACAGAATTTAGCCTACAACAGCACTGGTACCTATGCAACCCAGCTATAGCCCCATGGAATTGCCCACTGCATTCTGAGGTTGGTTTATCTATCTCTATAATACTCCATAAATGTTCATATTGCACTGCCATTTTTTGATGATCTTTCTAACACTTTGCCTGGTGCATGCTGATGACCTTTCCCCTCATGTTAATGAAATAGTCCGGTGGTCTCAAATTTTATCTATTTACAAATTTATCAAATTCATTTAACTTGTCAAAGACATCAGGAAATATTTACTACCTTATATTAACTGTGAAAAAATGTCTTAATATTCCAGGCAAAGCTCAGTTTTTCAGCTTTTGTGTTTCCATGTATCTTCAAAGCCACCTCTTTTTTTCTGTGAGCACTCTGTAGATGTTTATAACCTTCTCATTAATGTGTCACCAGAGCACTAGTTGCATGAAAATATGTCTCTTGTAATACACTGAAATACTTAAAAGAGTGTTGTCTTAGGCTCTAGATAGCTGGGAAATATTTCTGTTTATTACTGCTTTATATTAATGTATAAATAAATTGATCTTTTATGTTTTTATTCACGAGGAAAAAATTATAACTGAGATTCTCATATTTTAATAAAGATATTTTGGTTAAGACAATGGTCCATCCTGTTTCAGTGTGAATCCTTCACAATCTAATTTCACTTCCTCAGTCTGCATAAACAAGAGGTGAACATTGGGCAATATTTCTCAAATGCTGGTCAGAAGCAGAAATGTTGCTAAACTTGCCTACTAAAGAAGCAGCAACAACCCTCTGAAAAGTAGGATAGAAACTCTGAATGTGTAAATCATCTCAAATATTTAGTTATTCGCTCTTTGAAATCAGCAGCTCCTAACACTAGCCTGTAACATCACACAGTTCAAGAATACACAGCTGGATTCTATGATTTGAGGGAAAGATGTGTCATTAGAATGGAAAATGCAAGAAATGCAAGCAGCATGGATAACAGAGGTTGAAACTCTGTCCTCCCATTAAGATACCCTTTAGATGGAGTATCTCTGGTGGTCACTGAAGGATGAAGAAACTACAAACCTCAGACATGTTTACAAACTGAAGTAGGAAAAAATTTTACTAATCTTATCATTCTTAATGAATTCTTCATTTTTATTTGAATATGCCATAATATCCGGACACAGCCTTTTTAACAGGAAAGGTCTTACCATCTCTCCTAACATCTAGTTAGTTGCTGTCATGGTTTGACACTGGCCCAACGTCAGGCACCCTATGAAAGCCTCTCGCTCACCCTCCCCTACCACAGCTGGGCAGAGGAGAGAAAAAAAGTTAACAAAGGGTTCATGAGTTGAGATAAGGACCTAGAGAAAACACTCTAAGGGCAAAACAGGCTCAACTTAGAAGCACAAAGTAAATTTATTACTAACAGCGTCAGAGGAGGATAGTGAGAAGTAAAATAAGCCCTTAAAAACACCTTTTCTTCCCCCAACCCCTCCCTCCTTCCCGCCAACAGCACAGAGAGGCAGGGCATGGGGGTTGTAAAGCATATTAGATGAAAAGTGGAAAGTGCAGAGCTAATACTTTATCAGAGGTAAGTACTGTAGTGAACAGTCAAAATTGCAGGAAGGACATGCAACCACGGATAGTCAATGGCTACATTAAGATACGTGTGTCATGTAGCTGGATTTTGTGAGTGCAGCATAGGAAGGCACATCAGCCATTCTCAGTCTAGTTAGGAATGTATGAAATACAGCTGTGCCATGGGTCACAGATTTAGTGCAAGATAGCAAAAAGTAAGTTCTGGCAGATGTAAGTTCTTGCAGATGTGAGTTCTCCAACCCATCCTGAAAGTGGTGCCACTGCTTTTGCACTGTGCTTACTTGTAGAGTTAATGTGGCAGTTCTCTTCCGGTGTTACTCATGCCTGCAGCTGAAGATACGCTCTTATGATAAGCCTTATGCATTAGTGCAATCGAACCTCACAATTTCATGACAGACATACCTTAATGCTGCCATTCAGCACTCTCAGTGAGACTGTCTGACATGCCAAGAGGCTGAGTAGAAACTCACTGCTTCAGGTGTTGCACTGAACTTGATTCCTCCAGGCATCCACCTCTTTTTCTGCAGCTCCATGTGTCTACTTACAGTCAGCAATTCCTAATGATAGGATATGATCTCGTCTCACAAGGGCAGACAGTCTCGTTAATGTATTTTATTTGTACCATCTGGCTTTGTAGCTTTATCTGAGAAACATACGAGCAATTTCAGAACAAGTGAAAATAAAGCATTATGTGCAACAGGCTGTGGAAACAATCTGCCACTCACTCGGCAGATCCCTTCCACAAGTAAATGTCATTCAGGAGTGTAGCTGTCAAGCCAAACGGTGTCCCATGCAGCCCCAGGTGCCAGGCACTGAGCATGTCCGTGGATGTCAGGAAATGTGGTGTGCAGGTGGGCTGTGCAGCTCCAGGATCAGCTGATGGAGCAGCTTCTCTGTCCTGAGAGGGCACTGTGAAATGCAGGACTGTCTTTGCTTTGGAGAGAATAACAGGTTGGGGAAAATTGTGCACTAGTAGCAAAATTCAGCTTCCCCATAAATCCTTCTGAACTGATGCAAAAATGTTATCCACACTTGTTCCCTGAAGCCTACCTGTTATCAAACGCTGTGTAAAAAGTTAAGTTTTTCAGCAATAGGTAAACAATCAGCACAGTTCTGAGCTCTGTTTCTGAAAATCTCTGTAAGAGATGTTAGCAGTAAGCGCAGGATGAAACTCTCAGCTTGGTTCTCATCTCTCAGGAATCTTGAAAGGCAAAAGCAGTGTTCCAGATTCACACATATGCTTTTGTTTACATATACATGCACTAATTAAATTTGTATAAATGTACAAATAATTTCAAAGACAGATGAGGGAACAAGGGTGAAAATAGTCCTTTCCTCTTTTGTTGGAAAAAGGCTGGTTGGGGGTGAAAAAGTTTTGTAGACTTTCCCTTTCTAGCTAAGATTTGGCAGGGGCTGCCCTCGGGGCAGCAGTGGTGAAGCTGGGTAGCACTGACCTCTTTTCTTCCTTTCCTGGGATGAGAAAATGCTTGGAATCCCTTTGCTTTGACTCCAGGGCACTGCATGAGAAGTACTGTTAATTCTTTATCCTGGTCTCAGGGACAGCAGCAGCGCCTAAATTTCTTGCACTTCCTCATGAGCCTCTGGCATCTTGACATTTATTCAGAGTTTGGTTGACCTCTGCTGCCTTTATGTATCTTTAAAGTTCATTCCTGTGCAACTGTCAATACATCTATTTTGTAGGTTTGAAATAAGAAGCTTTAGGGTGACTAAAAGGACGCTTGTAACTGTTCAGTCAAGTGTGGTGGTGATTTTAAAGACCTTGCTGTTTTCGGTTGACTTTTTACTAATATTGCATCTATTTTCATCGACATCTTTGGAAAATACGTTGCATTTTCTAACCGCTTTACCTTGTGTTTCATGAAGCAAGCTATAAGGTAGAAATAGAAGTAGTTTGGGGATCAAAATTTATCCCAAAAAATATTCCCTGGAGCAAACTTTTGTTTACCCTTCAATCCTTTATAATCATAAAATCAGTTTTTCCCAGAATGATTGAAGCAGTGTTGTCATAAAGCAGAAAGTAGACCTTAAGCCGTATAAAATATTTTTAATATGATAATAAAACAGAAGTAAGAAGTGCAGACTATATAAAACGTGCCATTAATTGAGCACTGAGATTGAGGTTAAGTTCTAGAAGAGCTCCCAAGGAAATAAAGGGATACAATGGGTCAGTTTAATTCTCTGCTGAGAAGAGACATGGCTGTTATCTAATTTGTTACATTATACGTGACATTCTCATCTGGATAGAGCTGCAGGAGTCGTAGCGCCAGCTCTATTTCGGTCTGCCCATTATATGTCAGTGCAATAGCATGGTAAGTCTAATTCAAACATTTCAGGGTGTCTTTTCCTGTTTAGGACCACAAAAACCCCACTGTGCTTTACCTTTTTCAGTCCCATGCAAGAAGTAAGTCAATGGGCAGCCTCAGGTGGGGAGCAGGAAGCTCAGCTGTTCCCACTCAAAACGAGACACATTCTGTTCTCTGGTCTATGGCATGACATGCATGTAGGCTGCACAGATAGCATGAAAAGAAATGAAAAAGGACATATTTGCTTCATAAAATATCAATTTTATCCTCAGAAACACTTGCCTTTCAAAGCTGTGTTTACAATGTAAAGTGCCATTGTTTTCCATCTCCTTGGGTGATTTTTGCTGTCAGGGGAGTCAAAGGACCACGTGTGGCCTATTTGATAACCCAGAAAAATACTTTTTGCCAATGTGGAAACGTAGCTCTGTTGTGGGCAGCTGTGCTCTGCAGCAGCAGGAGATGGTGAAGGTGTGCTTCACAGGCAATTGTGATGATTAAACCTGGAGATGGTGTAGTCACAGGTTTCATGGCTAACTAAGGAGAATCACAGTCTTCACTCTGAAATTAAAAAAGTTTGCTGTTCCCAATGACTTGTGCCAGCTGGTTGCTGCAAGCCCTGGGGACTGAGCAGATGTCTCAGGAGCTTCAGCTCACCAGGACCATGCCAGGCAGCTCCTCCTTTCAGGAAGGCACGCTTCAGGGACATTTCCCATTGTACCAGGCTGTGCAGACCACCAGTGCTTGGTCTAACTGCCAACCACACTCTTTTTTTTTAACCCAGAGTATCTCTACCAACATTCTCATCCAAATATTTGGTTAGGTATATGGGTTTTCCACCTTGCATGGCTGCTCATATTATTTAATGTATTTCATGCCTTGTGCTTTCTACCAGACTGTATCCTCTTCTATCATAGAAAATTTCCTCTGGTCTTTTCTCTTTCTCCCTGGTATTAAATCTGATTTTTTTCTTTTAATTTTTTGTTTATGTTCACAATTCCCCCCATCCTTCTTTATATTTCCATTCTCCTCTTTTCCTGTTTCTATGCCTGCATTCTCACAATTCTCTTTGCCCCCTTCTCTTTCCTGCTGCTTTTCATTTCTCTAATTTCTCCTGGAGAAAAGAAGGCTCAAGGTTGACCTTATCACTCTCTACTCTCAAGTAAACAGTGACATCATGAGATGAAATGGTCTCAAGTTGCATATGAGGAGGTTTAGATTGGATATTAGGGGAAAAATTTCTTCACTCAAAGAGTTGTCACCCATTGGAACAGGCTTCCCAGTGAAGTATTTGAGTCCATATCCCTGGACGTTTTTAAAAAAGCGTAGATGTGGTGCTTAGGGACATGGTACAGTGATTAGGGACATAGTTGAGACTTCACGGTGTTGGGTTAATGGTTGGACTCGATGATCTTAGTGGTCCTTTCCAACCTAAATGATTCTGTGATTAGTAATTTCTTTTGTCTTTCTTCTTGATCAGATTGTTAGCACTACATTGTGTTGTTGGATTAATCTATCTTTCAGTGACATTTCCAGGCTGAGAATTGAAATAAAACTAATTCATCTACGATGAATATAAATCCGTGATAGGAAGTCTTTTGTATGAAACCCTGAAGAAATCCAGTCTTCAAATCCAACTTCTTTAGTTAATGACAAATGCTGAATTTACAATTAATCCCTTCCCACTCACACATCCCACTTCATTAAACACCTTTCCTTTGCTATAAGGTCACCACAATAGTTTTTTCCCTGAACTTCACAGTCCTGAGTCTAGAACTATTGCTTTTTCGGATTTTTTTTTTTTCCTACTCCTGAACAGTTGTTTAGTGCTTGAGCAGAATCTTTTTTTTCGGCTAATTGAAGAAGGATTTTGTTTTACATCATATGGTAGTTGCATAATCTCTCAATCAGAATCAAACAAAACAGAAACTTGAAGAGTCAATTAAGTTTGTTGAAAAGTTACTCACTTTTGAAGGCCCTTTACCAAAAGAAATAGCTTCAATGCTGCTTTTCCAACAAATACATTTTCTTTGTTCTTGAAAGAAAACAAAACACGAGCAACAATCAGGTAGATGTCAAGTTTAATACTGGTCTTCAGTTTTCTGATGTCAATGATTTAAAGAGGACATTGCATTTCTGTAGTTTTAGTGGGATCTCTAAAGGACTTAGCAAATAGATGGTGGTCAAAAAAGCTGCATAATACAGCCTAAGCTCATGTGAATGACAAATCTGGGTGTCTGTGTCCTTTCAGAAACCCTCAAAGTCCTCATCCGACAGGAGTGAGATTAGCTGTCATCTTTAAATCATCGAAGCCTGAGATCAAGCAAGGCTCCTAATCTTAACAATTCTTTTCCTGCGTATCTTGGCGTAGCCGTCAAGGTCAGAACCTGCAGCGACAGTGCTTGTTCCTAATTCGGTAGGGAAGCAAGTTGCAAACGGATGGGCAGTGCCGGCTGGGCAATGGAGAAAGAAATCTGAGTCCTGCAGACAAGGGAACACAAATCTTCAGGTATTTTATGTATTTTGCATGTGGAAAACAGAGTTGAAACCTCATCCAAGTACTGAGTAACAAATCAAAGCCTTTTTTTCCTTCTATCAACATTTCTCAACACTTTGCCCTACACTGGTTTATACCTACTTATGTTGGACAAGGATTTTCTCTTATCTTATTTGCTCTTACTGTATTGTATTTCATTATAAACTACACAGCACAATGAGAGACAGTTACAATTAAATTATTATCTTTATTACCAATGTGCATTTGGCACAAGGAAGATTGATTTCTGATAGCCCAGGTTCATACAATTGTCTTCTAGAGAGCTCTACCCCTCACTCTGAGCAAGGGCTGTCTGTGCCTGAGCCAGTTCCCAGGAAGGCCCCTCACTTAAAGCTAGAAGCTATTATCTTGCCAAATTAAGGAAATCTCCTTGTGATTCCGCTGACAGGATGGACACTTATTCATTCCTCTCTTGATTTTTGTCAGTGAAAAGATATCCATGCTTCTCCAGAGCCTCTTCAACAGCAAAGAGCCTGATCCTGTTCATATTTTAAGTAAAAAAGTTCCCACAGAGTTAATTGGAAATGGAGACTAGACCATGGTCAAAAGTACTGTAGTGTACAGACATCACAGCAGCACCTAGCTGGCAAGAAGATTAGCAAGCACATCTGTTCTGAACCATTAAAATGATATAAAGAAATTGCCTTTAAACCACCTGCAGGACAGTAATTTCATACAATCATTACAGAGTCATTAAAAGTTAATGTAGAAAAACCACCACTGTGGGAAATGCAATCTTCTTCTGTGTTCACTAGATACTCTAAAAATGTAAACAGAGAACAGCCTGAAAACTATTGTGTCAGATGATTATGCCTGGTGTCCAAAACATATTGTCTCAAACATTTCCTTTGTCACAGATTAGACTACTTTCTACATTTCCAAGCCATAGCGAGAATTTCCATGTTGGACTTAACATGCACAGGGCAGCAGGACTTGGGAATGCTGTTGAGAAGATATTCTTGAATTCTGAAAGTGATACAGGGATCTGAATGTCAGTTTTGAAAATCCTTTTATTCGAAATAGAAAACACCAGGATGGGTATAAGCAATACGGACATAAAGAAAGATGTGCTAAAATTGAGGAGGGGACATAGTTATTCATGCCAGGATCAAAGCAAGACTAGAGAGAAAAAAGCATTGGAGAGTGAAAAAACGAACCTAATGTTTCAGATCAAAATAAGAAACACGCATTGACAAAAATGACAAAGCCAATTAAAAATTTTAAGGGCTTTATTAACAAAAAGCCTTTTTAATTAACAATCTGGGACCCAGAGATGGCAGTCTGCTGGGCTGCAAAGCAAAGGGGAACAGCATAAAGCCCACACCCACAAAACGATAGGACCAAAGGCACACCCAGGAGGCGGGGGTTTCGATTTTTATACCCCCAGGTCGGGCGCCTCCCTCTCTGTTACCCTGCCCCTCTTAATCCCACCAAGTTGGCTCATTCGTATCCAGGGGTGACGGATTGGGCAGCATTAAGCCAATTGGGTTAGGCATGTTATCCCCTTATGTTAATTTGGGGTCCCAGTGCTTCCTCCCTCCTTGCTTCGGCCTCTGGAAGTTTCTTTCAGACGCCATTTTTAATCCTTAACAATATAAAACACATGTAACTGAATAGCAGTATATAAAACACATAAACTGAATAATAACCTGTCCCAATAGAATCCCACAACACTCCCCAACTCCCAACACCACAAATATCCCACTACAACCGTACATTTTCCACTCTTAACAGGCCTCAAATACCCAACTTTATTAACTAATTAACCGTCTTCCTTCACTTCCATAACTAATTGAAGTCCACAACAATTTAATTAAAAATTAACATATTAGAACATCCCCTCCCTTGATCAGTATACGAAAGCCAACTTAATTTTATTTATAACACGCATTAAATGATGTAACAGAGAACATTGTGATTAAATACTGGAATATTTTCTTATAATCCTTTGTTACGTAGCTAACATGAATGTGAAGGAACTATGAAGGGAGTCATGGAAAGAAGAAATACTGCTTACAGATGCATTCATCTGCTCTGAGGGACAGAAAGTTCTCAATGACAGACTGCGCTGGAAGACCTATATGGAAAGCACTACCTGTTGACTTTGTTAAGACTTGGACGTTGTTCCCCACAGCAGTCTTGTAAACAAACTATGGAAATGCAAGTTTGAACAAAACCATTGGGATCAGGAAAGATCCGTGCACATGAGGAAGACAGTATTGGATGTAGAATCACTAGTATGCCCCCATTAATTGCAAAGCTACATTGTGTGGAGTATTTTCCTTAATGAATGAAAGAAGAGAATAGAAAATCCTATTAATTGCAAATAAGATTAGAGGCAAAGGGGCCACATGCACTTTGGAAGGAAAAAAAAAAGGAATGAAAAATGAACTTGGCAGATTGGAGGAAAGATTTGAAATCAAGAGCATGTAATTTAAGAGGCTCTGGATATTGTAATGATTTAATTTAAAAAGCACATGGTATTGAGATGTGTGAGGGAGTAAATTCTAGCTGTAAAAATATACAATATGAAAAATGTGTGAAGAGGTCTTTTAAATCCACCAAAATCCATTTGGGTTATTTTTCCTTTACTTCAAGAAAGATATGTCAGAGCTGTAATCATTACAAAAAAAAAACCCCAACAAACCAAAAACAAACAAACAAACAAACAAAAACCCAAAACCACCAGAAGAAAAGAAAAAAAACACCAGAGCAAAAAGAGTGGTCAGAAATGTTGAAAATACAATTGACACAGAAAAACAAGGAGACCTGGAATGGAGAAAACTGAAGGGCAACATATCACTATCAACGAAGCACAATCTGTAAGATTTAAACGCTGATTTTGAAAAATTCAAATGCAATACGGTGTTCCCCACATCTACTGGGGAGGGTACGAGAAAGAATACCTCAATTGCAGCAAACGATGGTGAGGTTGACTGTTAGGGAAACAATCCATTAGGATAGTGGAGTAACAGAAGATGCTTCGCAGAGAAGTTCTGAAATTCCCATCACTGGAATTTTTAAGACATTGGTTTGTCAAATATCATTCAGGGAAATACGGATGTAATTGACTCCTCATTCAGTCAGAATCATGGCTGATGTCTCAGGACCCTTCCTCTACCATCCTATGGTGTGGCAATTGCCTGGAGTTTTGAAATAAAGTCGTTTGTCCAATCCATAACTAACTTCAGAGGGACACAATTTTGCCACAGCTGCTGAAGAGGGGGGAGGACTGGAGTGGAAGGAGGAATGGAAGGAGAGCTGGAAATGGCAGATACTGGTCTGGAAGGCAGAGTGCCAGATAATCAAAAAGATAATTTAAAAATGTATAATTTAAAATATTTCAGTAAAAGGTAAAGCTACCAAATGAAATAAAATAATCAAAGGAAATAGACACTTCTGTAGCAAAAATATGGTCTTATGTCATTTAAATACACAAGCGAAAAGCCAATCAAGTATTCTGTGAAGCCACTGAGGGATATACAGAAAGTGGGAAGTAAGTTAATGACGTTAGTATTGCTCTGAGCCTGAATAAATTCTCTGCTTTCGTCTTCATGAAATAAGCCAAAGGTCAGATTCTGAGGATTGGGATATTTTCCCAAGTGGGAGGGAAGGGAATGGAAGCGTTGAAAGACTTTATGAGCACATCAAAGCAGAGAGGCAATTAGAGCTGATAAAAGTTCACATAGAAGCAGATAGAGATAAATTGCATCCCAGATTTTTTTTAACCTAGCAAGTTGTAGAAAGATGTAGAGGTTTCCAGCTCATAAGCTCTAAGAAAGCATTATATATATATATGTAGCTTTCAAGAGAACAGAGATTCAGAGCCAAATCGGGACAGCCATGACACTGAAGTTTATTTATTTGATGATTTATGTTTTTGTTTATTTATTGTCTCAGCAACACATAAGGGAAAGACTTTATAATGAGATTCAGTGAAGTGAGTTATACATTGACAAAGGAATGAGATAGCAGTAAGCATTGATCTGAAATCATCACTGTGGTGTTTTCAAAGTAATTTGCACTTTGCAGTCTCAGGTGTTTGCTACTGTTGAAGTTGTTTTCTTAGTATCTCATACTTCAGTCAAACATATCTGAGTTATTTGCCGTAGAGTTATGACAGAAGATAATTCACTGATATTCTATTATGACAATCTCAAATGTAATTTGTTCATACCATTTTAGCTGTCTTGAATGAATGAGTTAAATGACATTTGCTTTCTTCTTTCAGCCTCCTTTAGCTTTGCTCAGTTGGACTATCCTATACAGAATATCACTGTGTTCTTTATAAGCCAAAACCAGGGAGAACAGCTAAGAGGAGAGAATTAAAAAGAAGTGTGTGGTTTCCCAGATAACGTGAGTTAGTGTACTGCCCAATGCACTCAGTAGAGGGGACTACACTGATTTAGAGAAAGAAACTGTGGGAAACCTATAGCATCTACCGATGTCTTTATGATAACATGCATAGACACGTGTGGCCTTCTCTTTAAGTGAGGGGCTTCCTGTATAGCTCACAAATGTGTATTCTATTTTCAGTATTATTCATAATCTTTTAGTCTTTCTGCTCCCTCATCTAGGGCATCCTATAACCTGCTGGAAACAACTTCGCAAAAGAAAGTTTTAAAGTGGTTTTCTTTGATTAATAAAAAGCCAAGATTAATCAGATGTTTAGATCCAGTTATATGCATATGTTAGATCCAGTATAAATCCAGATGTTTAGGTCCAGTTTGACCACAAAATATTAGCACAAAAATAGTCATTGAAAGAATTATATTACTAACTGGTCTTCTGAATATGTTTTTTAAAAAACCAAAAACAAAACCAAAACCAAAACCAACAAAAAGCAAAACCAAAAACATTGGCATCTCAGTCAAAAGTAATACATAAGCACTTAGTTTAAGTTTAGTAATAAAAGTAGTGCACAGCAAGCTGAAAAAATCTGCACAGGAGATCCCTTTTCCACAAAACTGCTACAGTGCACCAAAAAGCAGTTTCCAGTGAAAACAGCAAAGGGAAAGATAAAAGCCAAGGAAAACTTTAATACCTCTGTCAGAAACTGCTTCAGACAATCCGTGCACTTGCAAAGATGGTTCTGGTTAGAACTGATTGGATTCAATCAGCTCCTGTGTTTTCAGAAGTGCTGGTAAAAATACCTAATTGAGAAAAAAATTACTTTTGAAACATTCTCTTTTCAGGAGATAAAGTATCACGTATATTTAAAGTTAAAAAAGGATTTTTTAAAAGCATTATATAAATATGATCTATGTGATTATGAAAAATACGTGTTAAAATGAGCTTTAAAATACTGAAATGCTGTATAGCTCTTTGTGCATGGTTTACTGGAAAAACATTCTCATTTAAACAGCAACATTTAAACAAACTGAAAAAAGATTTTATTCAGAATACCGTTCTGAAACTATGTAAATGTGTCTTATAGTTTTCAAAGGACATTTTTGCTAGACTTTTAATCATTTCTAGTTGCAGGCATTTGAACACAGTTTATTGAAAGTGTAGTTTTGCACAGAAAACGTAAGCAACAATAAATACAAGGAGTAAATACAAGTTTCACGAGGATATTGAAATATATGAAACCTAATGTCTAGGAATTTGATTTTTAATTCTGAATGTCAAATACAATTCCTATATTAATCCATTAGGCTTTGATTAGATGACTTGACAGCCCTTTCCACTCAGAGAGTTTAACAATTTCAGGGATTTTCTGTAGCAGTTGCAAGCTGTCTTTAGACGTGGAAAGTGATCCATGTTCCCTTACTCTGCACCGAGCATGTGGGCACTAAGTGAACTAACCTTACGGATTAGTTGCTAAATTATGTATTTAATAAGCAATGTAGTATTTTAGTAAGTGCAGTGCCTTGCTTTTCAAGTGCTGCTGCAGCCACTGGCTCTGAAGAATGGGCATTTTGTGGATTATTTTATCTTTTCTTCCAGCTAGAGGAGTGGGGCTGGGTCACAGGCCTTGTCTCCGGCGTGTTGACACCAGCCACTGCTCAGCAGGACCTGTCCACCTGTAACTCTAGTTTAAGCAGTGAGGATTTTGGGGGGCACATTTTTAATCTTTTAATATATTTTATATGAAAAAGGCAACTGCAATAATGAATTGATGACTGAGGGTATTGGATTTAATTTCTGGCTTTGTAGCATTATCAAATACGTTGCTTATATTCTCTACAGCATAGTTTCTCCTCCTCTGTCAGATGATTTTAATGATTCTAGCTCTGCTTCCCAGGAGTGTTCTTGATGAGCTTTAATTAATATCTTTAAAGTGTTCTGAGCTCCTTACCTATGCACTGTGATATCAATATGAAATATGATTAGGTTTCAGAAACAATGACTATCCCAAAGGTTAATAATAACAAGATTAATAATGTATTGAATTTTATGTCATCTGTTAGCATCTTACACATCAGATATTATGGTTTATACTTGTACCTGCCTAGAGGAAAAGAGTTTTTGAGTGAAGACTTTTTTCCTCTCCATTTTTATGTGCCCTATCTAAACCAGTTCTGGTAAAAAGTCTCTGTTCCTTTCGGAGATTGCAGTAGTCATCAAAGATTTTCTTTTTAATAGGTAGGATCACTGAGGTAGTGACCAAAACAACTCCCACTCCCACACAGGAAAAGTGAATTTCATGCTCCTCACAGAACTTCACATCAATTAAGGCCTTCTTACTACTTACTCAGGCAAATTTACTCAGTACAGTACTCACTGTTTCCAGATTTAAAATGAAATTGTGCAGCTTCTCTCAAATTCTCAGTTTGAGACTAATTCACATCCAGTTTGGCCAAAAATCTCTGTCATCTGACAGCCATCCAGCGCAGTGCTGAAGGTGTTTTGATTGCCACGGTCTTGGACTTCTGGTTTCAGAGACATACTTGTCACACTTGTGGTAAATCCTCCCTCTTAGTACTCTCTCAGATGTGCTGCAGTTACAAGCGGTCACAGAAAGAAAAGAAATCTGGTCTTGCTCTGAATAAAGGGCGGCACACTGTAGGATGGGTATTGATAGTCTTCTGTCTCCACCGTCACTCTTTGATTGAAAAAACAAGGGTTTTAGCAACATTACATGGAATTGGACATCCAAAAATTGCTGGCAGTGAGTGCCAGTGCTCCCTGTACACAGTAGGACTCTCACCAGAGCATCTGCAAACCCTGCATGTGCTGACCAAGGCAGTTCCTAATCTAGGCCATCCTGATTTAGCAGGATATCTCAAGGGCCAGGTTTCTGAACGCTATTAGGATTTATTTCCTTTTTTTTTTTTTTTTAGTATTCCAGGATATAGACGCCAGTATAATTCCCTTTCTTAAAAAATTCTTTACCTTTATTCAAAACCCATTAAATAAATACAAAGCTTTTGCAATGGTACCGAGAATCCATGCTTCTCCCATACTCATTCATTTTTGCTGTTTTTCTGGCATCACGAAGGGAGTTTTTCGCCCATTTATGATGAGGTATTTTCAACAGAAGTGCTCAAGAACATTCCTATCTGGCCATTTCCTGGATCCCTTTGGTTAACACAATTTACTAGAAAGCTGAGCTTGAATCTGCTCTGGCAGTAGCTGACATTTCTAGAGTGCTGTCAAAGGGGGAATGTTACCACTCCTTGGGGATGTGGGGCAAATAATGGGATGCTGATGTGGAGGTGAGTTCAGAGACCAGCCCCAGTCCAACAAACGCAGATGCAACAGGCAGCAGCACCTCTGCTCTGTGGATATTCATGAGATGTGAGCATCAAACCTGTTGCAGCTTGAGGGACTTCTGGATTCTTCCAGTATCAGAATTTTAGACCTGAGGAAATGTAATAATTTAAATTACTTTGGGTGTCACTAGGTTTCTGCAGGGTCAGGCAGGAGTGAATATGGCTCTTTCCTCTCTCTCTCTCTCTTCTTTTTTTTTTAATGACTACCTCCTTATATATACTATTTTTGCTCAGATACCAATGAAGTTTTGAGACTCAAGTCTAAATTTAAAAACTACTGAATAATACAGTGAGCTCCCTATTTGCCAGCATTGTTTCAGTTTCATCCAGTATTAGCTGCCTTACAAATAGTCTTTTGAATATTTAAATAAGATTTGATGTATTATTTATTAATTTTACTTTTGTTTCCTATATTGTATAAATAATTGTGTGTAATACATAATTATTGTACATTATATATGTATGTGATAATTTCTGCTGTTGACCATTCTAAACTTACAATATTTTACCCTCACTACATCTCTTACTTATTTTTCCCTCTTACAAGGGAAAATGTAAGACACCATTTATTTTAGCTTGTTTTCAGCCAAAGCATTCATTTCACATTAGACTTTCAGTGCCTATTGATAATTTCATTGCTTGTTTTTAATTAATATTATATGTCATTCAGCATATGACACTCAAAGTAAATGTTAAACCTCTGGCAGAAAAAAATCCAATTGGCACTTTATGTGCCGCAATAAAATGACAGACAACAGTTGGCGTTGTTCGGCAAAAGGAGTGCTTTCCTGGGAAAATGGAGCATTGTGATCACCTTTCCTGACCCTGAAAACCACTTAAGAGTCACAGGGCTTATGACACTGGCCTCAGAAAGCTAAAAAGAAAGTATGTCCAACATGCTTGTGGGGACAGCAGCGTTGCCGCACTTCTGCTTCATCCCTGGGATAAACCAGAGTGCAGGACTCAGATTCTCATTGTTCAGGATCTACAGATGAGATGTGATATATACTTTGGCCTCTCCTGAAACAGTTGTCAGTCTTTTTAATAGGAAATTATTTTTATGGAGAACCAAGCAGTATTATTATCTATCGTTGTTATCTGATGTATAACCGAACATTATAAACTCAACTCAGTGGTTATTATTACTGTTATGATCTGTCATTCTCTCAGGTTGTACAGTCAATGGTGAGGTGCATCTACCATGAAGGTGTAAGAAGGAACAAGGATTTATTGTATGCCTAACCCCGGCTGCCTTATTGTCTTTGTCATTCGACCACACTTCTCTGTTTTCTGGAACATATGCATGTATCTGTGGAAAATAATAAAAGTACACCCTGCCAAACACTCTTACCAGGATTTGTAGGTTGTTGAGATCCTGTGCTGAGAATAGAACATTAGAAATGCTGGAGACATTCTGCCCTGGCAGGGTCCATGAAAGCTGCCTTGTCCCCATCACTGCCACTGCCTTGGCGATGAGCACGTCTCCTTGAAACGTGTGATCAGTCCAAGAACCAGTTTACATCAAGCTCCCTAATCTTTTGTAGTGTCACCAGTCACCACAAACAATAGGGTTTGATTGAGATTTCTTCTCTTTTGAAGGAATCAAATTGCAGTTTTGTCTCCCATGAAAGAAGGCTCACTGGTTTGTGATTAAGATATATTATATATCATCATTTGTTTCCTTGTTTGTATGCCTATATATGCATGATATGCTCAGCCACCATTGTGATAAATAGATTTCTTTCAAGAAAAATCTCTCACGCTTTGAGGTCATATCTCTTTACATTATTTTCTGGCAACTGGAATTAACACCACCTCTTGCATAAAGTTAATATTAAGATTCACTTCCATACTGTTAGTGACTGGCAGGTAACACTTGTTTAGAAGGAAATCTTATTTCCATGCAAATAATTTTTCTAGCTTTTCTGCGCAAGTACAGCTTGTGACAGAGAAGAGGCTAAAGGATGTACAGCTGCAAAGTGGAGGTCTAATGGATTTCAATAGGCTGAGGGTTTTTTGTTTTCTTACAACTCACCATGATGCAGACCAAAATAGTTTTGCATATCTTACAGTTAATGTTAGATGGCACAGTAAAAGCTTGTCAAGGTTCTGCTGCGGTATAGACACCAACCATGTTCAAACAGTTCATCATTTTACAAATAACCAAAAGAATTACCTTGCGATACCTTTTCTTCTAGGATAAAATAGGCAGGGGAGTTGAATAAGATGATCTTTAAAGGTCTCTTTGAACACAAACCGTTCTATAATTCTGTGATACTATGAATGGAAGGTTATTTTTGTACGAAGGTAATAAGCATCTTTATAGTAAAACACAAACACTCCACCCACCCAAATAATACACAAAATAATACACAAAAATCCTATGTCAAATATAAATTCCAGAAGGGATATATACACCTAACTTTATCTCAATTCTAATGAAAGTGAGGGAGAAGAAATATATTTCCTTTTCCCTGTTGAAACTGACACAGATTTCCCATATCAAATTAAATATCAGAGTTCAGCAATCAATAGTGCTACTCCTATTTGTTCTTTGACCTTTTAATATACCTTCCACTTACAATGTAAACGCCACCAACATGCTGAATGTAGAAAAGCAATTAGTTATGAACTGCGTAATCATGGTTTTTACCATGATTATTTCAAATTATGGGATAGACATTGGAAAGGTAAAAAGTGTCATGGTTCCTTCCCCAGCTGACTATGTATTAAAAAGCTGAATCTCATTTTATGTATACAACTCCATTTTATATTTGTGATACCAGAAAGACATAAATCGTGATCATTATTTCAGATATATCTATTAGGGTAGTACCCTTTTAAATTGGACTTTTTTCACTGTATTATGCTGCCTTGCACTGAAAAAAAACCAAACAAACCAAAAAACCAAAACCCAAACAACAGAAAACAAACCCACAAACAAAGAGTATAAGACTGAAATTTTCCATCAGCTCCTTGATACCTGTAGTTTTTTAAATTAAGACTAGTAAAAACTTATTTAAAGCTTTATAAGAGATGGATTAGATCGAAAATCCTGAAGCTGTGGAAAATATGCCAAGGATCTAACCCAATACTGCTGGTCATGATGTGCATAAAGAATAAATTTGAAATTTGCCTATGGTATGCTTAGCTCGATGGAGCACAACCACAGTTTCACACAGGTATAATTTCTGTAAAACCATTGGTGTTAAACAAGCATAAAACTGCAGCACCAAAGTTTTAATTGCAATGATGTATTGAGACAAGGAGGGGAAGAAAGGTAGAATGAATGCTGGAAAGCCTCCTGCGGCAAAGCAACTGTTGGAAAGAAAACTAATCAGACACAGTTGGAAACAGTTGGCTTTGATAGACTGTAAACAGTAAAAGTCATGATTTCTCTCCAAGTCATCTGACACCTTCATTACTGCAATTACTTATTTAATGCCCCTCACATCAAGAAGCAAACACAGCTTTATTAGCTCATGCAAGTTTATTTTTTAATCTGTATTCTTCACCAGTACTTACCAATTAACACTGTGCATCAACAACCTGCATTTGTAGCAGCTGCCGAGCTAAAAATGCATTCAGATAGTAGAACAGTATTCAGAAGTGTCATACTCCTTCTAGGAACATGACCAAGTGAAGTTGCTATTATAAAATACATTTTGAATTACAGCTTTGTGATACCTGAAAGGGAAATGTTGATCTGTAGATTTATCATAGCTGTCCAACTTAACAGACATTAAACATTGCATTTCACTCTGTATGATCTTGGTCCTACTTTACAGATGTTCAACCAAGAAAATATCTCAGGTTTCGCCCACAGGCATCTTTCAAAATATTTAACTTTAAATCTCGACTTCTCATCCTACACTGGTTAACTCATCTGCAGAATCTTGGTATCAGGGCTCAACCAAAACAGACTGAGGAAGTAAAAAAAGCCAGGTCTGTGAGGAGAAACAATACCCTTTAGTAGATCAACTGTTACACTTTCCATGGGAATGCATTCAGACTCAAGCTTTTCTTAAAGTAAGAACCAGAAATAGCTAAGAAACTTTTGGGATCTTGTAATCTCATTTTGTAAAAATACAAAATTCCTGGATTCTGGCCACAGAGATTTGACAATATTCAAAGACATCACTTCCACAGAGTTTATATAACAGCTGTAGTGAGGCTTTATTTAGCCAAATGTCTGTAATACATGTTTATCTCCCTTGCAGTGCTGAGCCAGATGTCAAGTGGAAGGCTTGGAGTGATTTTTTTTCTGTTGCTAGATTGATTGAAACTTTTTCTGTCTTTCCAGTGTGCCGGTGCAGGTAAGAATACGTTCGTAATACATACAAAATACCAGTGAAATCTGAATAAGTGGCTACAGTTAGCAAGAAGGGTTGATGCCTTCAAAGGAAATATTATCAGTGTATTTTAGTATCATCAAATATTTTGACCCTTTAAACAAAGAGTTTCATTGAAAATACTATAATATACCTTCAAAATATATGCCATAAATTGAAATAGAAAATGAGTGTATCTTTTTTGTTACGTCAGTTTCCTTGTCATTAGGCTGGCTGAAGAAAAGTTAGATATATTTTCTATAGAACTGAAATGCGTTCCTTAATCTGTTTTCGCAACATGCAGAAATCATGGACCTGCACTTTGAGATTAGTGGGAAGATCTCAGATGGAGCTGAGGGTTTAAATAGAGGTAAAGAAGTCAACCTTCAATTTTTTTTTCTGAACACAATCTTATATACAAGATATATAGATCATGTTGCAAAATGCAAAAGCTGAATCTACTACATGATGCTCCATTATTTTATTTTTTCATGTTCCACATTTCACATTCTTTTTAAGGTTTTTCCCTTCTCGAACTGCAGTTTTCGTAGATGAGTTTGCCCAATAAATGCTGCTTCTGCAAAGAATCATCATGGAGTAGGTAATGTTAAACGTGCAAACAGAGTTGTAGTAATTTCTTCCATACTTTGAAAGAGCAAAACTCTGGTGTTTTATGATCTCAGAGGAGGCAAGCAGCCCTTCTGATCCAAGTCAGTCTCCATTAAAGTCTTGTAATGCACACTAATGCAGTGTTCCTAAGGGAATGCCATGGTGATATTTATCCTTGCTCGCCTACTAAGAAAATCCCTGCCAAGCAGGAGAGGAAGCATCTGTATGCGTGGTTGAGCGACATTTTTATGCTAGCAGATATTCAAGGGCTCTGAAAAGACTCAGATTCAGTAGGAAATGAATTTGAAAAAAACACCTGAGGAAAGGGCATTTGACTTTTTTCCCCCCCTTTAGTATGGGGGCTTACCTTGACATTTAAAGTAATAAAACCATCCGCAAAATCATGTCTTGTCCAGGAGTGCCATTATAACAAGTTGAACTCTTCCAGATTAGATGAAATAACAACTTAATTGTGGTCTTAATAGATTTCCCAGTTGCTTGCTGCAATCAGACCTACCTTTTTAACAGTCCTCATTGCTCATTAATTACATTTCCTCTCTTAATTTCTCCATTTCTTTCTTATTCCTTGAGGAGTATGGAAACCAGTACAACTAATCACCTCTGAATTATGTATGTGAATCATCCCAGAAACACGTGGTTGGGATCTTTCTCTAGGTCAAGAGGGTATTTTAGATACAGAATAATTTCTCCTCTTGTGGTAGGGACTTATTGTGAACTTCAGTTCATCCAGAGGCTGTGTTAACAACCGGCTCTTAGGCAGGAATTTTCATTCTAAACTAATTAACATGTCCTAAATCTTAAACTACTGTAAATGAGAAATAATTTGAGATGACTGACTCACCTGATCATTCTTTTCTTTCCTATTAAATGCATTTAAACTCTCTGAGCGCTCTACCAAATGGACTTCAGTTAACCCAACACCCTGACTGCTATGATTAAATACAATGTGGCTACTTTTCTTATACCATGCCACATTATGACATAAGTTTCAAGTTTAAAGATGTTACTTGTCACAATGCATTATTTATGTGATTGCAATGGAATTGTGATATGAAAATAGAAAAGCGATTAGAAGCAGAACAATGCCTAAAACAGGTATCTGTTTTCTCTAATAAACTAATTCAATACAATAGTTTAACAAATGATTTCTTACTAGCACTACACAGAAGAATCTCAAAATACCAAAGTGTTGCATTTCTGTCCTAGTCTACAGTATTTTTTATTGTCTTGAATGGGATTCAGTTCAGTTTTTCTCCTTATGTGGGTCTTTCTTTGGCTTACCTATAAAAACAGTGATATAGTCCATCTTCATATCTATCCCCCGTTGCTAAGTGTCAGAGGGGTTTTGGGTGCACAAGAAAAATATTATATGTGATCAAGATGTATCTTCCGTTTTTGTAGATCTGTAGAGCCAGTGATGTACTCTCTGTTTAACAGCAAGTAGCTATGACTTTGCAGGCATTTACGAAATCCACAGAGAATCCTGGCCTCAAGTGCTGCATTCCTTCCTGCGGAACACAAAAGCAAATTAGAAAAGTACATTTTTCAATAAGAAATTTTCTGAGGAGCAATGAAAGCTGGATTCCAATGACTCATTTTGATGATATAATGAACCTGAAGGCAATGGGAAACAAAGCTTTGATTAACCATGTTTATGCTTTATGCTGCAGGGTTTCCTTCAAATTGTCATTTTCCCTCGAAAGTCCAACACCTGCCAAGAATTAGAAAGACAACTATGGATGCAAGCGTGTGTAGGAATATAACTGTATTCATTTTTATGTGCAGTGAGTGAATTAATAAACATGCAGCAAAGCATATTTTCCCAATTATATTTTATTTATCATGGAACATTAAAAATGGTAACGTGCTACATTTTTCTACCTAAAAATGTAGACTTCCTTAGTTCTGAGTGATATTTTTATATGTATGAAGAATCGCTATCTCAGGAAGTCTTTTGTGACCCGAAATATTGATTATTCTCTACATATCTGCATTTACTGATGGTTTTTAAAAAGTAAAATCAGTGCACCTGCAACATCGTCAACCATCTAAGTTTCTCTCTGTCTGTAAATCCATACAACAAAACAGCCAACGTGAAACTCAGTTAGCTGACAAATAACAGGCATCCATGGTGAAAAGCTTTGCTATTTGCTGGTATGTGATTCTCTTATACGTTGACTTGGAATATAGCACTCAGATCCCTTGGACATTCAAGATTTAGTCCTTGCTATCACAGGAGAACCATATCAAGTTACCAATTTCATAAATGCACTAAATTTACGAAGTAGCAGCTTAAAATTCAAATTGGAACATGCTTCCATAATTTCAGCTCTATGATAGCTAGAAACTTCATCTCATTTCTCACCTAAATTTATTCTCTGCTAACTTACACAAACTTGTCTTCCACGAGCATTATCCTTTTTGTTTATGCTTTCTTTCTCCTATGTATTTATCCTTGATGGAATAAAAAGGAAATAATGAAAATTATGGAAGGAAATTGTATCAACTTTTAGGTGCTGTTTTATTTTGAAGCTATATTTAAAAATAAAATAAAAATCCAATTCACCAAGCTATTTTTTAGTACCTATACATTATATACTTAATATAAGACTCAATGAACAAATACAAAAGTGGTGGTTTTGATTACATTCTACAGTTATAGTGACAGCTACTTATGTCTACAGGATTAAGGAAGTGTTTTTAAGATCTTCATAACTAAAAGAAATTTAACCAGGAATATGAAGTATCAGGAAACACATGAAATCACAATCTTCACAGTAATTAAATGTAACACCACACAATTATTTTTGACATAAGTAGTAAGAGTGAGCTCCATCCGTGATGTGGCTACAGCAGTTTTATGTATGGAGAAAGGGTCACATTCCTCTAAGCCACAATAATTCAGAGAAGTCATAGATGTTCTGGCTCCTGCATCAAAATAGAAAGATAATGGTGTATCTGAAGAGTACTTTGCTTTCAAACATTCTCCAAATATTTTCTAGACCAGAGATGAGCAGTTCATTAATCAAATAAATTGTCTCCTAACTAAATCAAGTTGTTCGAGACACTCTTCAAAATCCAGTCTCTTGGAATTCTTGTTTGCTGGCAGTCAATACCAGCAAAAGGACAAGAAGATTGAAAACATTCATTTGCCTGGGTTACAGTGCAACCAGCTTTAAGAAGTCTAAATAAATTTCGGTGTGTGTGTTTGAATGGTTCAGCTTAAAACTTTCTACCACTACCAAGCATGAATAGAACATAAGTTCTTTTTCAATTTACTCTTACTTGGTTTTATTCTGCTTCCTTGTGCAAAACATTAGCAGTATGTATCAGTTTAAACTTCTATCTAAGCTGCAGAATGCAAAAGGAAAATGACAGCCAGACCAGACATCATTGGTAACTTGTTATTTGTACACTTTACTTGAAATTATTGTCTGAATTAAAGTCTTTAATCAACACAAATCTGAATCACTGTCATAGAAGAAACAGATCAAAAAGCAAGAAATAAAATTATGAATTAATTTTTCCCATTAGTTATTTTGGATATGGGTAGTTACTCTAGCAGATTTATGGGGTGTAACTAGGGCATCTAAGCATTAACAACCAGAAGTTTTTTCCAACATTTAAGCTGAAAATCTCAGAAAATTAGACCTAATCAAGTCTCTGTTTCTGAAGATGGCAATGTAGAAACTAGAAAAAATATATAAATGATTAACAATTCTTCAATTAAGTATCAAATTTTATTTAAAAATTGCTAAGGACTTGGATTGCTCTTATTTTTTTTTTTTCAGTAGCAGATTCTCCCACAACAGATAATACTCCATGAAGTTGTCTCTTTCTTGTAGTGTCACTCTATGATGTATCTTGTGATGTAAATAAGTTACAATGAGATGTTCTTCCGAATTCCTTTGTTTATGTCCATTAATATGAAGAAGGCTAAAATAATAGTAGGTACTCAGGGAAATGCACACTAGAAAAAAAAAATCCTTGACTGATCAGAGCTGGCCAAAAAGAATGCTCTTTATTCTGTATCTATGTCATGGGCTGAATTTGGAAGACTGTAGTTCCTGTGCCTGCCAAAACTCCTCTATTGAGGCACAGCTCTTGCAAAGTGTAATCAAACAATTTAGGTTATAACAGCTTAAAGTCTGCTTTAAATTTTACCAGAGCAAGTGTAGAAGTCCTTGAAACCATAATCTTTTCCACCGTGGTCTGCCGTTGCAGCTGCAGAGTAAAGCTGGGGCAGGAAAGGTTCTCGTTCATTGATTTCTTCACTTTTTAACAGAAAATAATTTAACAGTCTGTTTGCATTATAATTATGTAGCATGCTGTTTTTACACTGAAGAGTATCATTCAACAAACATAAAATTAGTATAAAACCTAATATATCTTTGAAGCAGAATTTCTGATAGATTTCTCTCAGGGAATTGTTAAGAGGTAATGTAATTAGAAATATAACATAGAACATTTATATGGATTAGTCCTTTTTACAGAGATAAATTGTCTAGTGGCAATGCACTTTCTTATTAATCAGATCCTGCAAACCTATTTATAAAGCATAGCCAAGGAAAAATCCCATTGAAATGTCATTCTGACTTTACCAGGTGAAGTTCTGTTTGTTCCAACACCGAAAAGCAATCTAATTATCTCATATATGATTCCAGAACCCTTCAGAATGTTGTAAATGTGAAAAAGCTATTCAACAGGGCTAAGGCCAGGGAAATGAAATTTTGAATTAGCCATTCTTTGGGAAAATACATTTAAATGGAGCCTGGAAGTTACAGAATGTGCAATACCCAATTAAATTTGATCTTTACAGAATCAAACCCCTTCTCTATGAAAGTAGGGTACATTGAGCACTTGTATTCTCACCTGTACTGAACAGAGTATGAATCATAAATCAAAGAGCGATGACCCAAGTAGTCCACTCAGCTGGATTTCTTTATTCCTGCACAGCAGTAGACTAATGATCCAGAAGGTAATCCCTGTTGTAATCCTTTAGCTATGGATGAAAGGAGACCCTCAGCCCCTCAGCATCGCTGGCACTACACTTTAGCATGATACTTTAATATACATGACATAAATACACAAGTGCTTGCCTGGCTCTCTTCCCTCTTCCTTTTGAAGAATTAATGCAGATGACAGCCCAGTGTGTAAACTATACCACTCACTGCTCACAGGGCAAGTCAGAGGGCATATAGCTGTTTTTACCCCAATCTCCTTGATAGTGTGCTAGGGCTTTGCTGTGAACTGATCTCCATTTTCCCTTCCTTGTGCTGCCAAAAGTCAGCAAAGAACCAGGGCTGCTGCTGCTGCCACCCGTCTGTCCAGTATCACAGAGGATGGAAGGGTAACACAAGGGCTGCATTTGTCATTTCCCTTGGCTGCAGGTTAAGGAAGTTGAATTAAAAAATACAGACTGTAGCCACATAAAAAGGATGCAGAGATCTAAGAAAAACTACCCAGTAATCTGGGCAGTTGCCTGTTTAAGAATGGAGTTTTGCTTTACACGCATTTTAGATTGAATTGAGTGCCTCCCCCTCCACCCACTCCATAAAAGGTACCCCATATCAACTGCTCAGTGATTCTGTTTCCTCAGCTTTAGAAAACTCAGAGATGTTTGAAGAGCAACAACAACAACAGCAACAATAACAACAAAAAAAACCAAAACCCAAAAAGAAAAAAAAAAAACAGACTGAAAATCAGCTCTTCCAAGACCTTCAGGACAGAGGCCTTCAAAATCACTAGTCACTTTTCCTAAATGTCTGCAATAAAGAAGGGACTTTCAGATTCAGTTAGCAAACAGTTATTTAGTAGTGTTAAACTCATTATGGAACATGAGTCCACTGGGCATGGGGCTCCAGCACAGTCTTGGAAACACGGATTCATTTACAGGATGAGACAAGACAAACTGTTTCTTCAGCCTAACAAAGCAGAGCTGGGAGGGAAAAGCAGTCTAGAAATACATCTAGGAATACAGGTCCCTGAGAAGAGTAACGGTGTTCCTACACTGGGGAGATTTAGGACGGTAAGAAGTGTTTGAAAAGGTGTCTGTCAATTTAAGCTGCCAGTAAAAAGAAGGCTCCCAACAAGTACAGCTGCTGGATCTGTGCAGCAGCAGAATTAGGGGGCAAACAACCCAGCTGTGCTCCTGAGGGAGCTTGCTAAGTTAATGAATGAACTTGCATAATGTGAGGTCCTCTGACAGCCAGAGATGACTATTTCTTCTCAAAGCCAGAGTCTTAAGCCTACAGGGAACAAACAGCCATATATAAACTAAGTTTAACATCAAGTACTTTTTTGAAGACATAGTCTACACCTTCTCTACCTCAACATTTACCAGTTTCTTCTTCCTTACTACAAGCTTCACTGCTCAAGACCAGAACTCTGACACCAGCTTTGGAACTCCAAGTACAATGCACTGCTCTGAAAGGAATCACCAGATGGGACTGAAACTATTGACACCAAATCTAGAATTTTTCAAACTCTTCTTGCTTTTTAACCAAGACTTGGTCTTTCTGCATAAATTATATATCCTTGGCTTTTTCATGAAGAGGCTTCCTAGAATGCAGTAGTTTACTTTCTATACTCCCTAATAAGAGAAAATTGCTTGCTTAAAACAGTGTGCAGATGTTCTGGCTGTGATTATGGGAAGAGGGAGTGTCTGAAAAACAAAGATGAAGAACTGTGTTAGAATAGAAACAAATGGTGATAAGACGTCTGTCAAACATACTTGTGACCACTTTCTGTGAAAAGCAGTTCAATAGTATATAAAACAAGCAAACAACTAGGAGCCTCCCACGCTTCATATATATGAATTCTCCTCTATCAAAAAGCTGATGTGTAACAACTTGACACCTCCCAGTCAACAGCCTGGCTATTTCATAATCTACTGACAAAAGCTGCTGCTCTGAGTACGTTTCCTAAGTAGAAAGGTCTTCACAGACACATCTCATCTAACAGAAGACAGTGACTTTTTTTAGCTTCTCTTCTGCTTTCCCCCCATTCCAAAAATATGGTATGTGTTGGATAAGAGCAAATTCTGACTATAAAAATATTAAACAAGTGCATCTACATACTAAAAGCATTTATATCCCGTGTTTAGAAATAACAGGCTATTAGATGCTGGGGTCTCATTGAAATGTGAAATAGGGCTTCTGAATGTCCAGAGCAGTTCCAGAAAAAGATGCAGAAAACGGATCTTATGCACCCTCCTCATGGACACTCTTCTAAGCATATTATCCTATGCAAAAGTCTGTCTAATGCTAAATAATTTGCTCAGTGGGGAAGAACAAGATAATTTTCCCCCTTTTTTCATCTCATTATGGAAACAATCCCCATTGTTACCCAAAAACATGCTCTACTGAAAATATTGTTATTACCGT